>JAJIZL010017166.1:0-49085 GCA_023969395.1 Amblyomma maculatum
GTAATTATCGCACCCCCTAACTTCGCACCGATTTTCTGCGAAAAAAAGTGCGAGGATTATGCGAGTAAATACGGTATGTTTTCGTAATCTTGCCAGACAACAGGAACACTGGCTCTGGTCTTCAAATTAATTGCATGGCAAGTTTCAAAATGCATATTGGCAAATATCTGTTCAATAAGCCGCCGCATGGCTCAGGGTACTGAGGAGGATCGAGTTATCGGGACCGAAGTCGAACGTGCCGCCCGCGTTGCGAAACGCAAAATGCAACCGTGTGCTGTGCGATGTCAATGCACGCTAAAAATCATCTGGCTAAGCGTTTCACGAATCTAATGCATATTGTATCTTCCCTGCTAGCGGACGCGACCAAGTTTAAACAAGAAGTGTTCACGGAAGGTGCAATGACAAGCAGAAAACACTGAAAAATAGTTATCACTCAGCCTTGCCACATGACAAATGTAATGCTTTTTCCATGGAATGACGCTCGTTCAGAGTGATATTTGTTTGCTGCTGCGCGAGAAAATAAAATGACATTCGATGAAAGCGATATTAGTTATCGAATGAGTTTGAGATACTCATCCAAATGCGATCAACGAGGGAATGTGTTATGTCGACACTAGAGACTCGGGTACACCCAAAATAAACTATACAAAAGTGCCACCTGCATTAAATGCTACTGTGCTCCTATAATTTTGCAGCTAGTCATCTAATAGAAATATCCCAAATAGCATCGTAAAAAAAAAAAAAAAGAAGAAGAAACTGGCACCCATCGCTGCCAGCCAACCCGTAGCACCGCACAGGTCGCTCCTGCTGCCGCGGTCCGTCGGCACCGAGTCGCCGACACGGCGGATTTCTTTCGCCACCTTCAGAAAAGCATGCTCTGTTCATCTTAAATAATATGCGCTTAATTTGAGGAAGGAATGTAAAAAATTATCTTTACTGAGGAGCGCTGTTATGTAACTAGATTTTGGAAGAAGTGATAACAGTAGTAGAAGCAAATTTTTGCTTTTAGCAGCTGCCGCCTGTGTGGCGCAGCTCATCCGATTTCGTTCTCTAGCTCCGCTGCTAAGGCGTCGCCAACGTTACACCTTCCGTTTACTGTAAGACAATTTGTGAGACAATTGAACTGATAGTAAGGCAGTTTTATGAATAGGAAATTTACTATTTTCAAAGAACTTCCAGCTACGACTTTTATGCGAAACCGTTTAGGCCTTTAGGCCTAGCGACGACTAGGGCCTAGCACACGGCCAGAGCACCGTCGTCGGCCGCCTTTGCGGGCAGCGTCGTTGCGGTAATCTCGTGGCATCCGATGTAGCAAGCGTTACGAATTTGCGGTATTCTTTCTTGATGAGGTATAAGCTCGAGCATTTTTCGACGGGCCTTAATACGCCGAGCGAACGATTTGGCGAAAACGCATTCAGCGGGGCTGTATAGTATGCTGCACCGTAGGGCGATACTCGAAGGTTCTATAAAATCGCCCTAGGACAGTACACTAGATACTGCCAATTTTACGTGTTGCTCTTGACACTTGCTTTAGTGCGGAAAGTGCACATTGTTGAAACTCGTACGCGTTTCGCAATCGAGCGCAGACGTGCGCACCTTCCGTACCCTTTCGTAAACAAACGCCGCCTCCGCAGCTGCTAACTTCGTAATTGATAGTCCTAATCAAAAGGTTGGTTACGAGGTATGCAAGACATGAATGTCAATTTAAAGGCTGCTTTCGTTTACAGCGCCTTCATCTTCGCAACATATTGAAGGCACTCCAATATTTGCAAATCAATCACAGTTACCATAATTTGGAAACGGCATTAGCTTTGGTCGTGTAGCAGCGCGTCGAAAAAAATGGCACCAGCATGAACAAACGTAATTCGGTGCGATTGCCTGCTTTCTGCGTCGAAAAACCGCAATTCACGGCCGCCGTCGTTCTTGTGAAGCATCACTGAAACTTATGCAAACGTGTTCCTGGTAAGGTTTTATGTCTGTTCGAAAAACCAAAGCAGCAATTCTTCCTGGACATTGCTAAAGGTTGACAGCGGCATTATATCTGTTGAACCGCTACCAACGACTAAAACACGATGCGCGCGTATAGGCGCTGACCCGAACAGCGCGCGACCGAGCCTGCCTACGCTTTGCTGCTTTGGCGACAGGCGGCGTTGTCGGTGTTTTGCGCATCGCGTATATAAAGTATGCTAATGACGCAAAAAATTTGAACCTGGCAAGTATACATATTCAAGACACCACCATGTGGCAATTAATTATTTTTTTTTGTGTGAATATCTCATTAGTATTTATTCTTACAAGCACTCCTCATACCTCAGAGAAAATGTATGCAAGATTTCATTCAGATATGAACAACAGAAGTACCAAAAACAAGCAAGGCAAACTCAGAAAATTGCCCAAAATTGCATTTTGAGAAAAACGCATTTGAAGTTGAAATTGCAAGATAATTAAAAAAGAAAGAGGGCTTCAATTCCTATCAAACTTTGGCACAAAAGAAGAAAATTGTCCATAAAGCAGCCACTGTCACTAGAAACTTCCTACAGCATATGTCACACCCTCACGACCCTTGCGAGTGGACTCCGACACGGGCTTTTTTTCTTCAGTGTGCGGCGATTTGCTTTCGCTTCTGCAGTCAGCTTCAAGGACATTTGTTTCTGCCTTGTTATTTCTCTGGATGTACCAAGCTATGATGCATCGGCTTGTAGAGTCCAATAATTGACGAAAATTGCTCTAGGTGCTCATATCCAATTTCTATAGAACGGGCCGCCACAGCAGCTTTGGAGTTGATAGCGAAGTTTTCATCCAAGCTCCAGCTGTCATAATTTCGGCTCTCATCCTTGCTGCCGTCCCTGCACGCCGCAACTCGCTGCGATGAGTATGTTGTGGAACGGACACTTGGCGGGCAGGCAGAGTTCTCACAGAGTAGTTCAAGGAAAGAACCGAGTCTTCGCTTCGCGGCCGGTTCCTGGACACGGGAAGTCCTGAACACTGGCAAGTTGGTCAAATCGCGTCCCCTCACAAGAACGTTCAGTGCTGTGAAGTCAGTAATGACAGATGACACCTCATCGCAGGCTCTTTCCTCACCTTAGAAACGACAAATATTTTTTCCGAGCCACTCACATACTCTAACGCCGTTTCAAATTCCCCAGAGGCTTCTGAAACGCTGGAGGGATCATCGTCGGTTCCGCTAGGCCTAACTGCCGCTGGTTGAGTTGTCATTAAACGAGCCTTCGCCTTCAATTTTCGGCGACGGCCTCCATATTTGTGAACAGAACGGTATTTCACTCCTCGATGACTGCGCTGGTCATAGATTGTGCTTCATCCATGGCGAAGATAAAGTTGCCGAACGATCGTCACTCTGAAACGCACCTCGAGGTAGCATGGAGCCAGCAAGTGAGATTTGCCACATGCACATGCATGGCGGCCGATGGCGTTGCCAGATTCGTACCACGTGATTTAAAAACCAGTCATAGCGCTCGAAAAAGGCGGCGAAGACATGCTCTTTTTTTATTATTTCTTGTGCTGTAGATGCCGGGCAACTGTGGTGATTAGGAAAATGCGGCTTGGCTGATCTCCTCACGTGATCCGCAGCGGCGAACAACCGCGCCATGCTGGCCGCGGGACGCTCGAAGACAGCGTACTTTCAGTCATTTAACAGCCACTGTGTGCTCTTTTAACGCAATTACAGCCCATTTCCCATTTAAATTCAGCTTTGATTTTTATTTTCATGAAGCAGAGTTACAAGTAAAAATAAAAAATCAGTCATTTAAAAAAAAAAGACAACATTTTTTGACCTGCGTCTCCCCTTAATGAGCACATAATATTTGCAAGCAGCCATGATGCCGTGTCATGCACGTTGTAATTTATGTGACTAAACATAGCACTCCAGCATCAAAGTGTTTCTAGAAGAAGGTATGTAGCGTGCCCATGCAGACAACCATGAAGTGCAACAAGACGATTGTCGCGTCGTGCCACAACCGCTGGAGTGCGACAGTTAATTTATCCGGTTCTCCAGCAAATACGGTAATGATTCCAATACGTGGCTGAGGGGACTTTTGTCAGCACCTTTCGGGCCCCAACACATGGGTACGTTTGCATTTTACTTTCATAGAAATGCGAAATACTATGACGTTCGCGTGCTGTGTGACTTATAGTCACACATATGGTATATATCGTTATTCTTGGGGTGTGTGCTTGGTTCGACCTTGATCTGATTTCAAAGTCCCTTAGTGGGTTCCGGACAAAACGTTTTTTGTACATTAAGTAGTAGAGGTTTTGCTCTAAACTAAAATTCATGTCAAATTTTGTATACCTGAAAAGCGCTACAGGATACATGTTCTTTTAACTTTTGGCGTGCAGCAGATTGAGTTGGTTATGTGCCAGTGAAAGTAACCATTATTTCCCCCCATCCTGCTCTAATCTTTGTTCAGTGATTGTAAATATTTTGCTGTGGTCTGTACAACCAATTGTAGCGAGTCAGCACCTGTCCTGTTTGCTTCTTGATCTTCATCCTAGTCTGTAGTGCTGTTTATTCATCATGTCTCATCACATCAACTATAAAAACAAGACGGACTACTATATGAATTTTTAGCGTTTATTATTTAAAGTAGTGGAGGAAAAAAACTGCACTAAAAGTTTTTTTTCTTAACCAGTTCGAACTGGTTTGGGAAAGGTTGAACTGGTTTGAACCCGAACATGAAAAGGCGTGAACCTGAACCTGACTTGAACCCAAAAAATTCCGGTTTGACACCCTGAATAAAGATCGATGGAGAATATCTCAGTAATCTGCGATTCGCTGATGACATTGCCTTGCTAACTCACGGGAGGAAAGAAAGGAAAAGCAGAAAGGTAGGCCTAAAAAATTAATATGCAGAAGGCGAATAATGTTCAACAGCCGCAGGAAGGAACTGCAGTTTGCAATAGGTTTGCAATATTGTATGTGGTGGCAGCCATGCAAGACAAGCCTCTGTCCCAGTGACGGCACCAGCATCGCCGCCGCCGCATACAATGGGAACATCCGACTTATTCTGATCGAATCAGTCAATTACTCTAAACAAGTTTGGTATTAAAAATACTAACGGCAAAATGCTAATTCTGTGCGAAATTTGAGCTACGAGAATATCGCGGTTTAGTTGGGAAAGGCATTCTACAGCACGCCGGTAATTGTGCAAAGGACGGTAAGTATAGTCCAGCTGCTGATGATGATTTTTATTTCAGGAACAACTGGAACATTGTTGTGTATGCATCTGAGATGAAAGCTAAGCAGCAACAAAAATTTTTGGCGGATTCGCAAAGTGATTTGTTTTTTTTGCACACATTGTCGACTGTCAATCCCTTTTGCAGTGCAATGCAGCAGCGTTAAGTTTTGTTCACTGCATAGACCCATGTGGTGAAGCAATCCAAACCGCAGTGGCTCTGCTGAACTCAAAGAGAGGCGGAAGTGTGTTGAAGCAAGACAGAAAAATATTACTAGGGCATCAGAACACCATTCCGAATTAAAAAGGCAGCGCTGAAGGGTCTGAAGCATCGCACTCACAGAAAGTTGTCCCCGAGATGCGGAATGTAAGCAGGGCTGTTGTGTGCAGCAGCAGCAGTGTCCTGTGCCAGAAGAAGCGGCTTCAGCCAGGTGAGGTGGTGACCCCCAAGCGAGAGGTGGACGAGGACTGCTTGCCCTTGCGGGGGGGCTTTCTGGAGGGCGAACGCCTCGTCAAGGCCAGCCTGGTGCCCCCACAGACCCTGGGTCGCCCCCACCACCATTTGTCACCGCACGTTGGCCAGCCCCTGCACCTGGCACCCACCTCACAACCAGCCACGGCAGAGTTGTACAGGTGGGTCTCTACAAAGGGTTGCCTGCAGTACAGTACCAGCAGAAAGAACTTGTTTCACAAGGAATATTTTACCTGCGGGACTGTAATGCTTTCATAGTCATGCGTGTTGCACTTAGGTCTTTGCAGCTTAAAACTGCCCAGAAGTTTTTGGGATCTTTCTGCAGCTATTCCCGAATTTCGGTGAAATAAAAAACAATGGATAATTCATGTGTTGTGCTGTTCCGAAGATGCAGATCTGCACGCAGTGCCCTTTAAAATTTATGAGGTTAAATTGTGCTGAACTTTGATTGCCCACAGTTTGATCGCCCACGATGCAGGCATAATTTGGTCTCTTCAGATCATGGTTCAGGCTATTCTCACACAAGGCTTGCCTTTAAATACTGCTTGTGATCCCCTGTTTCTTAGCATGGGAAATGTAGTTCATTTAGTGGAGTTTACAGTCAAACCTCGATATAACGAACACGCATATAACGGATTATTGAATATATCGAACTCTTCCGAAATATTTTTGTCAAACACATGTATTTTTAGCTTCGCATAGCGAACGCGGTTCGGCATAAAACGGATATTACGAACTTCGCGACGTCAAGCACTACCTCACTTTAATAGCAGGAGGCAGGCTTCGTTGCACTACAAGTGTGTTGTGCGGCGCAGCAAATGTGCAGGACTACCTCGCAGGTGCTGACAGTGCCACAGATGCCATGACGGCATTCAAAGTTGACAGCCAAAGAAATTCATGGCCTCCGAGGTCACCTCCGCGCGCACAAACACGCGCGGAGGTGACTTCGAAGGCCATGAGAAATCGTTCGCATCTGGATGGATGGATGGATGTTGTGGCCTTCCCCTTTGTAACAGGTGGATATTACATTCGAGCAATATCCTGGCCTGGCTCACTTTCACCTACTGCTCACGAACACTTACAAGTACATTTTACAAGTACGTTAACAATTTCAGCTACTATTTTGGTCGCAATCGCTCACAGCGCCGCTTCAGCAGCGGCGGCAGCGGCGCAATCGAATGTTGCTGTTGCTATTTTGGTTTTTGCGTCTTTCGCGTTTTAGTGTTAGCAGCGGCGTCGCGGCGTGGCTGTCGTAGTGTTCGGTGGAGGCTACGTCGGTCGTCGTGTGGAGTGTGGTGCGCGGGTTTGTGTAGTGCTGTGATGGTGGTGAACGTGAAAAAATGAGCAGCACTGACATTAAAGACCAAGCCCGAGATAAAATCAGGGCCTTCAAGGCAGTTTACAAGAGACTGATTGACACTCTTCTCGTGAAGCATCGTATGAAGCAGAACTTGGAAGATAGACTTGCTGGGAGCAGCACGGGACAGCGTCAAAGGCGAAACGATTGCCAATTGCTTTTGGCATGCAGGTTTTGTTCCAGCAGAGGCCCGTGCATCAAGTGATGATGGGGACGATCCCGGTGAAGCAGAAGCTGAGCTCCGCGAGCTCGATGAGGCCTGGAACGATTTTTCACGTTTTGTTGGTGACATGCCCGCAACAATGACTGTAGAGGACTTTGTAGGCGGCGACGACATCGCGGCAACCACGGCTGTACTGACGGACGCCGAAATCGCTGTGGAAATTTCTGAACATCCCGCAGACGAAGCTCAGGCTGACCTTGCAAACGATGAGAACATTCCGACTTCACAAGAAGCGCTTGTTGCATTGGATTTACTGCGCCACCACTGCAGTGCATATTGAGAGCAGTGGGTTTGCCCTTGTTGAGTGTTTGCAAACTGTGGAACAGGGCGTGATACGGAACGCGATCAACACAAAAAAGCAGGCCGCGATAATGCAGTTCTTTGCGCGTAAATAAATGAACGTGACCCAAGTAGGCACCCTCCGAGTTGCTGTGCCTTCTGTGATTGAATTTTGCTGCTCTTGCATGTATTTTCTAAGAAATTTTATATTACAAATTATGTATAGAGCGAACTATTTTCTGATTTTTTAACTGTTCGTTATAACGAGGTTTCACTGTATTGCTCAAAGAACAGGAGGTGCTACTTTAACCTCCTCACAGGTCTTCGGTGGCGATGGTCAATTTTAGTGGCTGTGACAGCTGCGCAGCTGCGATGTCCCATGGGTGCAAGGTAGCATCGGGTGGAAGGTCGCCTGAGGGCAGTAGGTTGCTGGGGCACATCTCATAGGCTGGAGCCACCACTGTAAAGAACACTGTAAAGAATTTTCGGGGTTGCAGCGGAGCACAGAACAAGAGGGCCAGCGTGGCTGGCTTCTCGAACCGAACAGCCCGTCATGCGTGCGCACTGAGTACGCGCCATTTAACTTAATTTTCTTGTTTCACCGGCTGGGAACGCCGATCTTAGCGCCTCCGCTTTACAGCGTTGCTGTGCGCTACACACTAAGCCTCTCTTTTATCATCTGGATGGATTATTTGAGATGCGTTCCAACAGTTTGGGCATGTTTTTTTCTAGCCTTTTGAAGCTCTGTGCTTTCTGCTTAAACCTGTGAGTTCTCCTTTTTTTAAGCCACAGACAGACGACTACTGTTGAAAGGGTATTTTAATGTTGGTCGCCAAATTTTCATCATAAACATGAAAGTTTCCACTTATCTTGGTGAATCGTGTGTGATGGAGTGCTGAAGTTGCAGTTACGAAGGAACTGTGGAAATATGTTTCAGCTGCATGACACTGTTACAAAGTGTACCTGAAGGAACAAAATAAACATGAAGCTCAGCAGTCAGGGAAGTTGCTGACTTGATGAAATCTGCTGACAGCAATGCACAAAATGCTAAGGCCACAAATAACGTCACATATTGCATGAAATCAAAGAGCCTTAGGAAGATTGTAGAGGTGCAACATCTGCGCCAATTGCGCCATTTTGATACAGCTGCATATTTCTGCGCCAAGCTGTGTCAAAATGCCCCGACTAGCCGCAAAAGTTTGGCATACTCGGGGACAATAAAGCATGTTGCCGGGCTAGTTGGTCTAACATTTAAGAACTGGAAACAAAACCCTGGTGCAAAAATTAACACACACACAAGAGAGAGACAAGGGGACAATGGACAGGTGCCAACTTCCAACTGTTTATTCCAGAAGACATGCACATGCATTTATACCGTCAGGCTACGCCCATATTAGCAGACCGTGCGTTATCAAACTCGTCGCTTGGCACCAAATCAGACTTCTGAATCACTAGCTGCGTTTGTTCGCCTTTAGCACAGACTCCGAGTGGATAGGTGAAGCCAGGTTGCAGTCCTATCGGCGACAGACGTCCCAAGCGGTCGAATTTTGGTGGAAGTGCCTTTTGCTGCGCCTTCCGAAAGGCAGGCCTGGGGAAAAAAATCTTGGCTGTGCGATTTCTCTGCTGGCCGACACGGAACTACCACCCAAGATAGCCGATGTGCTAAAGAAAGGCCCGAAGTTCAGCATGAAGCCTAATGTGCCAGGGCACGAGTTACTATCGTTGAATCGACAAGTGGCACGCAAAGTTAGTGAAGAGGACCGTGAAAGGTGTCTTCTTGATGGGGTTGATTGCCTGCTGCGGACGGCCACCAAGCCTCAAGTATTTGCGGGCCGAGGACAGTTAGCTGTGGAAAAGGACTCCGAAGAAGTCGTCTTCTTCTTCAGAGAACATCAGTTGATGCTTCTGCAGGCAGGCAAGGAGGGAGGATTTGCCGTGCTACCAACGGGGGTGTTTCACGACAAGGCCGTTGAAGCCATCAGAAGGAAGTTTGTTACCAAAAACGTGAAGACATCCAAGGTAAAGGCTCAAGCCGTAGAACTGTGCAAGGACTTGGCTTTAGATAGACTGTCAAGAGCCATTAACAACTGTAAGCGCAATAGCCTAGAACTGTTTTTTACCGTGAAGACGCACAAATATGACAAGCCGTTCCGGTGTATTGTGAGTGAAAGGGATACGTGGCAACGGGAGATTAGCTCTTTCCTCCAGAAGTGTTTAAAGAATTTAGTTATACAATACCCTTTTGTTGTAAAGAATTCAGGTGATGTGGTCTCTTTCCTACAGGGTTCCTCATCTTTAGGTTATGCTGTCTCTTTTGACATAGAGAACCACTTCTTTTCTATATCGCATGATGCCCTATTTTGTGCAGTTAGGTCTTGCATTGATGATGATGGTGTCGTAGATTTTCAGAACACCAGCGGTCTAACCCTGGACAGTTTCATGAAGTATTAGAATTTTATCTTGAGTCCACTTTTGTAACTTTTGACAACCATTTTCATGTTCAACGTCAAGGCATTTGCATCGAGTCGTGTGGCACCTGTACTGGCTAATATTTTCTTGGCCAGCACTGATTGTGATCTGGTGTGCTATTTGGACGACAAGATAGTTCTTAAAAGTTTTTAGATACGTGGACGATTATTTGGTGATTCTTAAAAAGCAACCCGGTTTGACACACACGGTCACCGTGCAAAAGACGTTATCTGTCTTTAAACAACGCGGGAGGGGTCTAACCTTCACCCACGAATTACCTGAACTAGATAGATTACAGTTTTTAGATATTAACATCACTTTAACACGAGATCATACGTGTTGGATGTACTCACCACGAGCCCGGAAAGACCTGTTTCCGTTCGAGTCTGCTCATTCTAAAACGGTAAAACGCACTATTGTTATGCTGTGCTTAAAAGAAGCCTTGGAGAAATCATGTGTTCACCTGGTAAATGACAGCCTCAACAATCAGGTTGGCAGGTTACAGAAAGCTGGCTTTCCTGTTTCAGTCGTGGCTGCTGTGGCAGAGAAGCTTCTGCAAAATTTGAAAGCTAGACCACCTCAAGAAAGTGGCGGTCAACTGAAGACCAGACCGGCGGTTGTCCCCTATATCCATAGGGTGTCCCACAACCTGAAAAATGTAGTCAATTGCTACGGTGTGCCGGTGGTATTTTTTGCCACGCGCAAGCTGGCCTCTTTGTGCCCCCATATTGTCTCCGGCAAGGAGTGCGTGCGAGACTGCACAAAGCGTCACGCCATCCAGTTTGTCAGGTGTTCTGTCAGGGCTGTATATGAAATCCCCCTGACATGTGGAAAAGTTTACATCGGCCAGACGGGCCGTTGTATAAATGAACGACTAAGGGAACATCAGCTTTCTATGAATAACGGAAAAGGGTCAAATTTGCCCTTACATTGCGGTGCATGCCTGTTGGCTACGCCAGATAAAGTATGCCAGCTTTTGCTGACTAGAAACAATATCTTAAAGGCCCACTGTCCACCCTCCGGTCGAAAATATTTTCTTCCCCGGTGACTGTAAGACTTCGCCCCTAGAACGCAAGGCCGCAAAATGTTTTTGAAAAGAGTAACTAATAACGCAGTTACAGCCACCACAATCACCCAGTTCTGTCATGCTTCTCTCCTTCCGTTCCCTCTCAAAGGTTTTTCACTCTCCTGCCTGAGGTCGTCTAGCCTCCGCAAGACAAATTTCCCTTCCTCCTCCGCGTTTGGCGGGAGGTGGGGCGTGGCACTCCGCGAGCGCGGGGGGAAAAAAAAAAAAAAAAAAAAGCCACGGCCGAGGGAGCGCATGCCGCTGGATTCAGTCTGGCCGTGGCGAGGGAAAAGCGCGCAGCGAGCGGTAGACACCCATCCTTCTCCCGTCAGTCAGCGAGACGGACCAGTGGACGTTGTTTGCGGTACGTACGTCATTACTGTGGGCCATCGGGCCAGCGCAGGAAACGGAGAAGCTGGCTTCCCAAAGGAGAGCATGAGAGAACTTTGAATTGTATTTTCGATGCTTTGCGGCGCGCGTGTCACTGTAGCATTTTGCACAGACTATCTCCGGTACCTGATCGAAACACTGGGCTCCTTTGCTTAAAAGGGCCTTCCCTGGACAGTGGCCCTTTAAGGCTCAGTCGTAACCAGATAGCATGTGAACTCACAGAGGCTTTTTTCATTGATTAGTCAGGTAATGAATGCGTAAGTGATTCTACTATCAAATTGTATAAGAAAGAGAAAACTTTCCTGGCATGTGAGCTTAGGCATTGATTGGATAAGCTTCAAGGCATATACAGTCGAACCCGGATATATCGAACTCTAAGGGGATCGCGAAATAGTTCGATATATCGATAATTCGATATACAGAAATCGGCTTGTAACGGCACTTACGATGCGAAAAGACGATACCGTATTTGTCGCATAATCAACCCACTCGCATAATGAACCCACCCTCCACTTCTGCACCGAGAATGAAAAAAAAAATAAGAAATGCGTTAAGGCCAGCTCGCTCACATGCAAGCGATTGAACGATGTCAGCGACGAGCGGCAGTGACAGAGCGAAAAATTTCAAACTTGTTGGAACTGTGTCCCTCTTGCTGCTCTAGCCACCGCGGCAGCTCAAAACAAGGTTTCTATGTCGCCGCGGCAGAAATCGCGAGCGTTTTCGCTTGCATGTTGATGGCACGCGTCACTCCGTTTCGGTCGTCTCATGCACAGCTCATTTCTTGGCAGCGTGCCAAGATGCTGCGCAGCGATAACGTCGGGGCACGTCGGGGCGCGTTTATCTTTTGATAGCTCCTGCGGTGGCGGGGAGTGCACTTGGCAGAGTGCCCGTGGTGGCTTGATTGCATAAGCCTGGTTCGATTTATCACGCCGCGTTTAGGGCGGGCGTCATGATCGCAGCAGCTGACCGCGTGCTTTCGTTGATTCATACATGCAAGGATAAACGACTCCCGCCAAAAAAAAAAAATAAATAAATAAATAAAAAACCTGCCGCTTCTTAACGTCCAAACAGCACAACGATAAGAAAGGATGACTCGCAAAAAAAGAAACAAAAAAAAAAAAAAAGAAAGAGAGAGCTGCCGCTTTTTAACGTCCGCAGGCGCCATAGCCACGTCAGCCGCCGCGCGCAGAGGGTTCGCAACACACGCTGGAAAAAGCGTCTGACGCCTGTCTGAAAACGGGCTGAGCTGGCTTGGCGCATGCGTAGCGCGTTCTGAAGGAGAGAGATAGCTCGGCAAAAGGATGGGCACAACCACGCACATGGCTTGCAAACGTCATGGGTTGGCACGCGGGAAATAACTGCAGATGCACGCACCTTTGGGGAATGGGCGCGGCGCTGCCCAGACCAGCCGTGGCCGATCTGTCTCCTCTCATTCCTTCCGCGCGTGGCTTGAAAACGTCACGCGGCAAACGGCCAAGGGTGATGCGATCGTCTTTGGGGAAGGCCCACTTTCCAGTGCGTGGTGCGGAGTTCGATATATTGAACGTATAAAACAATATATCGAACGTATAAGCATAAAAGTATAGGAAGGAAGGAACAAAGTAAAATACAAAACCATGCTGTGTGACGGTGACAGCCACACTTTTAATGCTGTAAAGGATGCAAAGGAGTACGGCTTCGTGGATGTAGAGAAAGAAGACTGCATCAATCATGTGCAAGAACGTATGGGTGCAGCGCTTCGAAACCTGGTCCAGAAGCACAAAAGTGAAGGCGTGCAGGGCCTTGGCGGGAACGGGAGGCTCACAGCAGACCTCATCAACAAGCTGAGTGCCTATTATGGTCGAGCACTCAAGTCTCACTGTGGTGATGTTGACGCCATGGAGAGAGCGGTAATGGCAACTCACCACCATGTCACGTCAACTGACAGCTGCTCTGACCACAGCCTGTGCCCAAGTGGCAAGGATTCTTGGTGCCGTCATAATGCGGCAACAGCAAAAGGTGAGCCACAACCAAGGCACAAGTATAACTTGCCAGCGGATGTGGCAAAGGCACTTTTGCCTGTGTACGAGCGCCTAGCAGATGGAAAGCTGCTGGAGAGGTGCAAGCGAGGGAGAACACAAAACTCCAATGAATCGTTTCACTCTGTCATCTGGAGTATGATTTCAAAAGAGCAGCATTTCTCCCTTTTTGCTGTGGAGGCAGCCGTTGCAGAAGCAGTGCTACGCTTCAATATTGGAACTGAATATGCAGCAACAGCCATTCTTCAAGAAATGAATGTTAATATAACAGACTCTGGCTCAAAGAGAGCCAAAGAAAAAGACTCTAGATGATGGCAAAAAAGAAGCACCAGTCTGGGATGCACCCAAATTATTCTGCAGGTGCATTCTAGTGATTTGAGGAGCTTTTGCTTTCATAAAGGTGCTTGAAACCGTTTTTCTTCATTTTCTCAAAACTACAATTTTGACACACTAGCGGTTTTGGAGTGAATATATTTTTGCTTGTAGTTGTGCTAGCGTAGTAATTTTTTTTTCCTGAAGACCGGAACTCTTACTCTCTGCAGTAAGACTAATTTCACTGCACATATTGGTCAGTAACATTTTTAAAAAAGATACTTTGTATAAGGCAGGTGCGGGAACTTTTGTTGCAATGGGTTTGGCAGCCCCTAGCTTTAGACCTAATTAGCCTAGGAGGCTCATTCTTGTTTTACTGCATTCCTTAGATGTTAAGCTTTACTTTGGTATGCCAAATTTTATCATGGCATCAATTGTTTAGAAAATTATCCAACTCCCAATGAGAAACATAAAATTGCGAATAATTTGAAAACTATTGGTTATATTGAAATATTAAGTGCAGATTTAGAATCAGCGCATAAAACTTCATAAAACAGCGAAGTTTTATAGCAATCGATCGGCAAATAAAAAAAATTGTCCAAAGAGGGGTGGTCCCCCTTTAAAAATACTTTTTTTAATTTTCGACCAAACTTGATTAAACTAGGTAGTTTGATTCAGTTTCTTGCGCTGATTTCAAATATGTAACTATTTTTCCAATTGGCCAATTCGTTCAAAAGATAGATGCAATTAATTGTTCACAATTTGCAGAAACAATGAAAAGTAACTACACTAAAAAAAATTCATATTGACACTTTGCTAGGTACTAGAAAGCATAATGTATACAATGTTAAGAGCACTTTCTTGATAAAACAAATATTAGCGATGTTGTAGCATTTCAAAGTCCACCATTCAAATGTGGGTGCCCTACTGTCTGACCTAGAGCAAAATTTTAAAATTTTTAAAACGTAAATTGCAAAATCTGCTCCTAACATTGTGTGCTTTGCACTTTTAGCTACATGCCACAACAAAAATTATGGTTCTACCTCCATTGAAGGCAGAGATATCGCTTCTGCAAATAAGCAAGAAGTCAAGAATCGGTGTTTTGAGAAAACGAGAAAAAAGAGATTGGCTCTCTTTTAATCAAAAATGTGGAGAAAATATTGCAATATTTTGCAATGTAAGTGACTAGAAGGCACCAGGGATGTAGTCAGACTGATATGGCCACCCAAATTGCGTTTTTTGAAAGCATGCTGCATATCCTCAGTGGTCTTGCACTTCCTTGCAGATTCCACTGCTCGGCGGTGGTCTTTCTCTGCCATGCGCTTCATGCTTGGTGTCCCAGGGTTGAGGTGCAGCTCTTTCAATATTGCTGCAGAGGAGTTTTGGCAAACCAGCATTAAATCTCATAACAGCCTCACCCACAGCAGCTTGCACCGTGAACAGTGAGGCATGCTGTTCTTTTCGTGCCAGTGACCATATCAGGGAGTGGAGACATTCATTGGTGTTTTGAGTGCTGCCCCGTTGGCACCGCTCAAGAAGCCTTTCATCAGACAGGTGCTCATAAATGGGCAACAAGACCTCACATACGTGCTGAGGCAGACTGTAGCGGTGCTTAGGAGCTGTCTCACCCTTAGCTCTTGCTGCATTTTGCTGGCACCATGAGCTTGGTCCTGGTGGGCAATAGCTGTAGTCCGACACCAAGTCATTTGATGTTATGTGGCGATAAGTGGCCATCACTGCCTTCTTCATTCCTTGCACATCACCCTTGGGAGTCTTCAGGGCCCAGCCATAGTAGCTTGTCAACTTTGCCACTAGGTCCGCGGTCAGTTTGCCTTTACCACCAAGGCTCTCCAAACCAGGGCCCTTATGTTTTGTGATGAGGTTTCGCAAGCTCGTGCCCATCCGTTTCTGTACATGGTTGATGCAGTCTTCTTTCTCAGCTGAAATGTACCACGCCTTCTTGGTGGAACAAGCCTTCTTGGTGGTATTTTCCTGGCATGCATGGGTCTCCTTTCAAGCCTTGTATGCCGGGTCATCTTCGCTTGGGGCACGCTCGCAACCAGCGCAAAAATTATTCAGTACCACGTAATCGAGAACCAGTCCTGTAAACAGCTCGATGACCGTGCCTACGCCGATATGGGACGAGTGGCCGCGCGTCATCCAGGAACCGTCGTATGACACAGCAATGTTTCTGGGATTCGCAACCTGCAACTCATCGTATAGATACCGGACCAATTGCGCGCAGAGACGTTTGCTTCTCGGCAGCAAGAGCTGCCGCGGGCGCCAGCTTCTTCTTCACGTACCTTTGCCAAGTTTTGTTGTGGAGGCCACGGTGCGAAATGTTTTGGTCGCAAAAACGTCATTGAATGCCGTTCGTCGATTCCCGGTGTCTTGCATCGCGCGCGCAGCAAGGACGTTCACAACGAACGGGTTGCACATGTCTTTTCCGTTCACACGGGGCGAGCTCCACGCCGACGCAACATCACCGCAGCACGCCCACTTGATAATAATTTTTATGGCGAGACCATATTCACGTTCACCTTTCCCTACCGCCGCACACCTTGCACTTCACAAACGACATCAGCGCGCTCATTGAGTCCAAACTGATGACAACAAAGCCTATCTCAATGTCCGATGGGGCGGCTGCAACATCGTCAGCGTGAGTGAAAAAATCCATCTTTCGCTTGGTGGCCGGTGTTGAAGAAAGAACTTTTAGCTTTTCTTGGGCTTCCATTTCTCTCTGCAACAACTCCGTACGCTGCAATATTTCGGTGTCGCGCCAAATGCGGCGGAATGCATTCACTCGTCGGCGATCCGGTGAGGCCTAAGTCCACTTAGGTACTGTCCGTGGCTTCGGCATCACTTGCTGTTGGCGACGGACTATTCTCGATGCCGGCCGAAGGAACTGAGCGCTTCTTAAAGTTGTAGGCCAATCGTTTCTTGTTTTTGCCAAACTTGTGACTCGGGGCAAACTTCGGCATTGCTTTCGACATCGTGCCGCACTCGTCACAACCCTACGACTGAACAAGGAGAGACGCGCCGCCTGCGGAGGAGCAGACGACTGGAACTTTGTGCGGCCAATCACAGCGCGCTTTTCAATCGTGTGTCCTAGCTCGACGAATAGAACCGCGCATTTGGACTTTTTTTATGCTCTGATTTCAACGTCACCAGTAAGCTGGCGGAGGCACTTGTGGCGGAAAATGGGAAAAGAAAAGCCGCTCTTTCCAACGAGACCAAGATGGCTGCGATCGCGCGTGTAGAAAACGACCTACGCGCCTCGGAAAAAAACGTTTTTGCACGGATTTCAGCTGACAGTGATGCTATAAATTGATTCTGTGGCCCAAATACTGCACCGCGAGATATAAATCCTGGCGAATTAAAGGAATAATAGCTACAGATTCTGAAAATGTCAGTTTCAAAAAATGATTTTTTTCACGATTTTTTTCGTCTCAAAGAGCTGTGTCCCCCCTTAATGTACTTGTTCAGTAGGCTGTAACTAAATGCAGTTTATTACAAGTAGCAAGTGTGATAACCTGTGCTGTGATATTGAACAAGCGCTGACAGAGTGTACAGGAAGTAAAAAATGAAAGGTTACTAATGTGTTTTAATGCGATGTATGCATTATTTTTTTCTTTTTAGTAAAATTCAGGGATCATGTTGAAGGCATCATTTTTTGTCCACTGCGTTATTGTGTTAGGAACCTAAAATTTAGCCTTTCAAACAAGCCTTTCATTTTTTTCCTTTTAAAACTGTTGCGAACCCTGCTTTTGCACCTGGGCCTTGTCCCATCACGCATGCTCGCTGGTGGAAGGGTCCGATGCGGTCATCAAGAGCGATTCAGCAGCTTCTTGCAGGCTTTTTTTCCCTGCTTCAAAATACTCCAGTTTCAACACTGCTATTTGATTCGAAGCTCAACTATTTGCTTCAATATTCGAATGCTGATATACCGAAGTAATGGCGTGTAGTGTGAGCGCATGTAGATATGCCTTCGCATTACATGTCACGACTTTGTAATGAGGTCATGTAGTGCGAGGAGAGGATAACCGATGGTCACTAAGTGTGACAAATTGTATTGCAAAGGAAGAAAAGCATAGCAAGTGGCTATGCTTTTCACGCAGAGAAGCCTCCAGAACTTGAATTGAAATGGAATTTGGTTTTATGTGTGTGATGGGGGCGGCGTGGACATATATTTTTGGTTTCATCATCATTGCTACCCACCATCAGTTCCCAATCAGGATTCGATGCCGCGTTCGGCCGCCACTGCAGCCATGCAGGAGCCAGGCAAATGAGGGCTTTTTCGCCTTGCTTTCTCCAAGTTGGTGACAGAAAAAGGTACCCTCCATCACACCTGATGGACTGAAACCCATTTCAGGGTGATTGTTACTTTGCGCTATGCGTTCACGTGTGTGCCCAGTGTCCGAGCGGAAAGTGAGGTTGTTGAGTGGACAGGTGTGCTTACGCTCCCAGTTTTTTTAATCGAGCTTTATGAGTAAGCGTAGTAATCTCAGTGCAGGTTTCTTTGATGAGTGCATGTGCCACACCGCATTCGGCACCTGCTTTGGGCAGAATTGCAGCATTTTTCCAGAGCTGCGTCCAGTTTTTCTGGTTGCACGGATGCTGGTGCTGCCTAATGGTTTTTCCCAACACTATGTTCGCACACTAATTCATAAGTAAGGGTTGGACTTTTCGGTTTAAGCCGGAAAACACTGATAAAGGTACGTCGAAAGCCCTTTATAAGGTTCGGTTTAAACCGAAAAAGGTCGGTACTTTTTCATGCACACCGCGAACTCTCGATGACGGGAGAAAATTACAAGTGTTCAGTCCAAGAACATTATGTGATACAGTGGGATCGTTGGTTTAAGTACAGCGATTGAGCGTTTTGAGGCATTGTTCATGGCCTCACGAATGGGATAAGAATGGCGGCCGTGCTTCCCGACCCTCATAAACGAACATAAAGCATCTGAGGAGGAGCGCCTGGGGCAAGGCAGCCAATTCGAGGGGCAAGTGGCATTCGCAGGGGCATTTGCAGCGCAAGTGCTTCCAGGAGATCGTAAAGACCAAAGCCCGCCATTTTCTTGCCACTTGACACTTCTCAGACACAAGCCTAGAGAAGCGCATTTGTTTTTTAAGGGATTTGGTTTATGCAAAAGTTTGATAGTAATAAATAATATTTCAGTTACTCCTTTGTCTAACGTGTGAATTTATGTTTTACATATGCGTTTTGTCATAACGCTAATTTTCATCATGGTACCGTATACACGCGTGAATGGCCGCACTTTTTTTTCCGAGATTGGGGTGAAAATCAGGGGGTGCGGCAATTACATGAACAAAAAAAGGACAAAAAAATTATTTGCAGTGGTACCTGCCTTTATTATTGTCAAAAACCTCCCCGTCCTCCTCCGCTATACTTGTCGGGATTTCAGGCTCGTTCCGTGTTCGAAACATCACTCCTTGTCGTCGTCCTCCTCCTCCTCCGAACTCATTGGGACTTCAGGCTCGTCCTTGTCCTAGATGAGGTCATCCTCCGTACCGTCCAGCCCGTTTGATATTTCTGTCACCTTGAAACTTTTTTCCACAGTCTCGAACGAAATTGTGGCCCACGCTTCGAGTATCCAGTGGCAAACGGCCACAAGCGATGCCCGTTTCAGTCGGCCGGTTGGAGTCTTCTGGCGGAGGGCCGTTGCCATCCACTCAATCAACAAATCAGGGCAGCGTTTCGTTCCGATTGCGAGATCGCACATGATATGCTTCGGGTGATCGAGGAAATGGCTGTAAAACGGAGGAGCGAACAGACTTGGATTGGATTGGATTGGATTTGCTGGCCTCACCCTTTGTAACGGGCGGGCATCGCTGCGGCTAGGAGCGCCCCCTTTGTAACGGAGGTGGTGGCCACTGCCCCCATGCTCGACTTTTTTTTTCCTCAAATATTTTGTTCTTAATTCTTATTGGCTATTCTACTTCTAACCTTACGCTTCATTCTGGCTTTCACTTGATTTTTGAGCCCCACCTGGCGGCAGTAACCACAAAACGTTCCATATTTCTTGCACCGCACAGTAGACGACACTGCCCAACTTCCTGAAACTCATGGTGCAGCTTTTACTCGGGAAATTTTTCGTTTTTTTTCCCAATTTTCTTTCTAAAGTTCAGGGTGCGGCCATTACATGCGTGCGGCTATTACACGCGTGTATACGGTAATAGCATTTTCTTCCAGGAGCTTAGCTGTATATATGACCAACTGCGCATTAAATAAAAATGCATCGAACAACATGCAAGAAAAAGCCAAAATGAACACTACGCCACTTTTAACTGTACACGTATGCCTCTTATCTCACCGAAAAACACCAATATTTCTTCAGAAGAAAATAATATTAACCGAAAAAAGCTGGAAGTTGTATTTGAAAATAAAGGCCGAAAAAAGTCGGTCGAATTCCCAGAAAATAATAACCGAAAACTCCAACTCCTATTCATAAGAAAGGGGACGCTAAAACTTGAGAAATTAGACCAATAAGCTTACTATGAGCTACATATAAGGTATTTACCAAGGTAATCGCTAATAAGATCAGGACAACCTTAGATTTTAATCAACCAAAGGATCAAGCAGGATTTCAGTAAGGCTACTCTACTGTCGATCATATCCACACTATAAACCAGGTGGTAAGTGCTCTGAATATAATCAACCAGCCCCTATGCATAGTATTCGTTGACTATGAGAAAGAATTTGATTTGGTCGAAACCTCAGCGGTTATGCAGGCATTGCAAGATATCTATAGTGGCTGCACAGAAACCATAGTTCTGCATAACGGAAAGTGATAAAATTCCAATTAAGAAAGGTGTTAGGCAAGGAGACACAATCTCCCCAGTGCTATTTACAGTTTGCTCAGAGAGTGTATTCAAAGGCATGGAATGGGAGCAGTTAGGCATTAGGGTCGATGGAGAATATCTCAGTAATCTGCGATTCGCTGATGATATTGCCTTGCTAAGTAACGCGGGGCCGAACTAATAAGAAATATCTAAGACTAATAAGAAATGATCTAGACAGGAGAATTAGAAAGATTGGCCTAAAAATTAATATGCAGAAGACTTAGTAAGGCTGTCCTTAGGCAGCGTTGCTAAGAACAAAGCTTGCGGAATTGATGGAATTCCAGCTGAGTTGCTTCAAAACCTCAACCATGACGATGCTGTTAACATTCTGTATACATTATGTCAGCAAATTTGGACAACCCTGCAGTGGCCACAGGACTGGAGGAGGTCAGTTTACATCCCCATTCCAAAGAAAGGCAGTGCCAAAGATTGTTCCAACTACTGCATGATCGCACTTATTTCGCATGCTAGCAAGGTGATGTTGAAAATCCTCCAAGGTAGGCTGCAGCAGTATGTGGATCGGGAGCTTCCGGACGTGCAAGCTGTGCTTCGCAAGGGCAGAGGAACTAGAGACCAGATTGCCAACCTTTGCTGGATCATGGAAAAAGCAAGAGAGTTCTAGAAACTCATCTATTTCTGCCTTATTGATTATGTGAAAGCGTTTGACTGCGTAGATCACAGCAGATTGTGGCAAGCTCTCCAAGAGATGGGAGTTCGAATTCACCTCATCTGTCTCCTCAGGAACCTGTATGAAGGGCAAGAGGCCACAGTCAGAACTGGGCACGGTCTTACTGATTGGTTTCCAATTGAGAAAGGAGTGAGACAAGGCTGCATACTGTCGCCCTGCCTATTTAACCTATATGCTGAGTGCATTATGAGGAAGGCCAGTCTGGACGAGTCTTCAGCTGGAGTGAAGATTGCTGGAAAACGTATTAACAACCTTAGATATGCGGATGATGCCACTTTAATGGTAGAAAGTGAGGTGGAACTCAAGAGGCTTCTGATCCGCGTACAAGAAGAGAATGAGAAGTTTGGGCTTAAACTGAACATTACAAAGACAAAGATCATGGGGTCTTGCCCTATCAAGTCCTGGAGCATCAAGGGACAAGAAGTGGAAGCTGTGACAGATTTTCTCTTCTTGGGCTCCAAGATTACCCTGGAAGGAGACTGCAGCCATGAAATTAGGAGACGCCTGCTTTTGGGAAAGAGAGCCATGGCTAGCCTTGACCGTCTAGTAAAGAGCAGAGACATTAGTCTGCCAACCAAGATCCGTATAACTCGTGCTATGGTCTTTTCAGTTGAGATGTATGGATGCGAGAGTTGGACTGTGAAGAAGGCTGACCACCAAAGAATTGACGCGTTTGAATTGTGGTGCTGGCGGAGACTCTTGAGAGTTCCTTGGACTGCCAGAAGGTCAAATCAGTCGATATTGTCGACCATAAACCCTGACTGCTCATTGGAGGGTCGAATTCTAAAGTTATAGCTTGGCTACTTTGGTCATCTGATGAGATGAGAAGAGTCGCTGGAGAAAGATTTGATATTGGGGAAGGTTGAGGGTCACCGGAGAAGGGGTAGGCAGCGAATGCGGTGGTTAGATGGCATCCTCAAGGCGCTGCAGACGAAGTTATGTGATGTTAGGAAGATAGTGAGAGACCGGAAAGCGTGGCGTGATATGGTCCATAGGGTCACGAAGATTCGGACATGACTGAACTGGACTGAATGCCGAAAAGTCTGGGAAAGGAACAGCAGTTTAAAATAGGTACGAAAGCATTGGAAGTGGTAGGCAAATATGTTTACTTAGGACAGGTAGTGACTGCAGAGCCGGACCACGAAAGGGAAATAGTCAGGAGAATTAAGACTGGGATGGAGTGCATTCGGAAGGTACTCAAACATTATGACTAGCAGCTTACCGGTAGCACTCAAGAGGAGAGTGTATAACAGTTGCATCCTACCAGAACAGATTTATGGGGCTGAAACATGGGGGTTAATGAAAAAGGTTCTACTTAAGTTGAGGACAACGCAGAGGTCTATGGAATGAAAAATGGTAGGGGTAACAATAAGAGATAAAAAGCGTGCATAGTGGGTCTGAGAAATAACTCAAGTTACTGACATCCTAGTTGAAATTAAGAAGAAATGGGCATAGGCAGGACATGTTCGAAGAGAGGATAACCAATGGTCTTAAAGAGTAACCAATTGGATTCCCAGAGAAGGTAATCGTAGCAGGGCACGGCAGAAAATTAGGTGGGTGGATGGGAT
Organism: Amblyomma maculatum; assembly: GCA_023969395.1. NCBI lineage: Eukaryota > Metazoa > Arthropoda > Arachnida > Ixodida > Ixodidae > Amblyomma > Amblyomma maculatum. Next base: position 22,896 of record JAJIZL010017166.1, read on the forward strand.
TAACGCCCATATTTACAAACATGCCTCGACTCGATGCTTCACCTCCACCCCAAGGCCGATTCAGATTCATGAACGCGTCTTGGCATTTCCTCCGACAAGGTCTCTTTGAGAATATGTCCTTCACTGAAAGCAGCGCGAGTGGCATATGGGGACGAGGCTAAGGTGAACTTTTTGCTCGAAAACTGCATGCTGAAGTGTGTAACACGCTCAGTTTTTTATGTCGAGTCTTCTAAACAGTATTTGCAAGCATCGACGTTAACAGTGTAGTGGAACTTGTTTTGTGGGTTGTATGAAAAAGGCGGCTGTGGAAAATGACCGAAAATGCTTTTGCATCTGACAACGGTCGCTGCTGAAGATGTAGAGTTTACGCAGAACAGGACGTAGGCTTCTAGGAATGGTGTGAATACTTTGGTTTATTTGTGAGATCTATGCTCGCCCTTCGCAGCTTTGCCTTTTTTTTATTTCCAGGCTTTGACAGATTTTTTTTACTGCCAGGGGCTGAATTACGGACCGCTATGCAATTGAGAGTGCTCTAAAACGCCCGCTCCTATTGGTCGCCATCACCATCTTGAAAAGTTGCATCACAGGATGCTGCGATTGCGTCGCGGAAGTGAAAAAACATGACGTTGCATACCTAATTATGCTCGTGGATTTATACATTTTTTTGTAGAGCACAACGAGGCGGTCTAAAACGTTTTAGAGCGAAAATGGCAGTGGCGTCCGTGATGGAGTGGTGGCTGCGGTGCTTGAAGCAGCAACACCGGCTCGAGCAATGATGAAGGACGGTGTGCGAGAATGCGTTCTACTTGTCGGGCAAGTTATTTCGACGCCTGTTTCGGCTTGATAATTCGAATGCAGAATAGTCGTGCGATGAATTCGGCAATGAATTTTGATGAAGCTCGCGGTTGAACGCTTTGTAAGTGTGGCAGTAAGTGTCATGCGCGCTCCGATATTTTATTTTTTTTTTGCCTCCATAGGATTTCAAGTCTTTGCAGATCGTCAACCTCTCAAAACCGAGGGGAGAAATTGTGTGCGTCTAATGGCTGAACTCATCTGCAAAGTTGGTGCACTGAAGGGTGGGTGCACTTCGCAGTGCACACAAATAAAGATGCGGCGGCGAAAGGTGACATACAGAACAAAACAAATGAAAACGAGCGAGGTTGGCAGTGTACGCTCCACTGCATTGCTTTCGTATGTGAGACATCCATGCGGCGGTAAAGTTTATTCTGGCCAACGAAGCGTGCTCTGTGGTCGATCTTTATTTTGTTTGATTTCTAAAAAAAATATAAAATAATGAACAAAGCCCCGATTACACTGCATTCGATCAGATTTCTCCATGTCTTTAGAACCACCACACAGTACCTTCACTTCAGACGATGCGCAAAAAGCAGGAACTAGCCGTGGAATCGGCTTTGTCCGGTTTGTTTACCTCTGCCAGCGCACCCTCACGGCGACAGAAGTTTCCCACGAGACCATTCAATTGCAAAACTCTAGCTACTGCTTGATCTTTTTTTAAATATGTTGAACTGGAAATGTGGCTTGTTGAAAAAATAAAGCATTAGTTAATTTATTCACAAGTTATCTCTATAAAAAAGTTAGCACACAGCTTCTTGACATGAGAATAAACCTCTTGCCGGGAAAACAGGCGGCCCGGGGTGGCACCCTGGCAATCATTGGTTGATTCCGCATTTCGTCACACGTCTTGCCGAGGCGTCTTGCTGTCGTCATTTTGACCTCACTTTAAAACTTCAGAGCGAGTCCTGTAATTCGGCCCCTGGTTTTGACAGACTTTTTTTTTTATTGCTAGGCTTTGACAGACATCAAATTATGTCTGTAATGTGGTGTCCCTTTCTTGTCTGTGTCCGTGTTAGGCCAGCGTTCATTTACATCATGCACCAACTCGCTCCCCAGGCTGTTATTCTGAAGCACGGCCGGTCTCGAGGGAGATGCGAGGCACTCTATATACACCTGAATTTTGACCAACTGAAACCGCCGTTTTTTGGTACATGGGGCCTATAGGAAATTTCGCTACTGTTAGTATCAAAGAGCTCTATTGAGGATGCCATCAGCGCGCTTTTAATTTTCAGTAAACTTGCAACTTTTTACCCGCCATTAACACTAATAACAGCCTTTCACTATTGTAAATTGGAGAATATGATTAATAAATAGCTTTTTGTTGGGAATTATTCGTCCATGCTCATTGATCAGCAGCTACATTTTTGAGCCTCTTCACTCGTCAGGGAATTTGACCTGAAATAATCAGGGAAAACCTGGAAAAGTCAGGGATTTTGAAATTAGGGGTTTTCTAGACACCCTGTACCTGCAGTGGGGTGTAAAAAGCATATTTTCATCTGAAAGCAGCACAAGCCTTTGTGTGTCGTGAAAGTAGTGAAGTATCCTCGATGAGCCATGTTTGCACTGGTGTGCAGGGAGTACTGTCGCCCCACGGTGTACGTTGCGGCCGCCAGCAGCCTTGCCCAGCCGGCTTACCTGCCGCAGCAGGCCCCGCAGAAGTATGTCCTGGCAGCGGGTGGGTTCCTGGCCCCTCCCCTGGCCCCCCCTCCGGCCCACCACCACAGCCGAGGCCCTGCCCCCGCCACGGCCACCTTGGCGGCTGTGCCGTACACCACCCACCCACTGCCGGCCCATCTGCAGTCCCAGGGAGGAGCCACCGCTGCCCCGCCCACTTTTCCCGCCACTGCGCCCACAGTGGCCTCCTACGGCTACGGCCTGAACCCCTTGAGCCCCGGGAAGCCCCAGTACCAGCACGTCTACCAGATGTTTGGCGAGTGATGGATTGTTTGTTCCATGTGCAGTGATGGAGTGTGTGGCATTTGTTTTCATTCCCGGCAGAGAACCACGGGTCACTGCATGCACACACCCAAGGAGTGTGCATCTCAGTTTTAGCTTCCGTTGCTTTGGCATATGTGAGGCACGTATTGGGCTAGGAAGTGGCATTGTAACCCGCTGTGTTGAATGTGCCTTTCTCTCGCTATCCAGAAGGGCTGTAGATGAACCAAGGGTAAATTGAGAAGTGCCTCTGTTAATGCTGGGATGAGCAGAGGCAGTGTTCTCGTGCAGGGAACCTGCTGCCTGTACGCTGGGCTGCAGGGTTGTGTGGGAAGCTGAATGGCACGCTGTTGCACTCATTCCTCCGTGAGTGTTTTTGCCTTACATATGTCAGGCCCACGAGTGACCGCTGTGTGCACCCTGAATGACAGTGTAGGTCAGGATGGTTCTGCACAAAGTACAATTATCTTCTCTGTGTGTGGCTCTATCTGTACGCTTTCTCAAGGTTCCGGTGGTTTACATGCTGTATGTGTGCATTTGGCGTTAAAAGCAGTGGTTTTCTGTCATTCTCTTACGGTCACACTTGTGCAGAGTCCAAGAGCCCACGCTGCGTGGCTGGCAGAATCGGCTCGAGTGAGGTTATTGTTTTGTGTTGTGTGTAGCTGCTGCATTGTTTTGTTCCTTCCTCTGCCAGCATCAAGCTGGAGCAGACCTCTGTATGTGTGTGCGTGCGTGTGTGTGTGTGTGTGTAAATTTGTGCATGCTGTTGGGGCATGGCAGGAGCAAGGCCTGTTATCTATACTGTACATAAGAGAACACTTGTATTGCATATCTCTGTCCCTTAGCAAAGATTGGCAAAGTAACACATCACCTTGGACAGGGCATGAGAGTTGCACCACTTCTTTGTTTCCCCCTTGCCTGGCAGGGCATGACAGGTTTTGATTGCACTTAGTTGGACGAGCTCTGTGGTGTACTGCTGCAAGCCTGTCCATAAGGGGCTGCCGTCAGGAGAAAGAGCCGTCCCCCCACACTCTGTGTGACTAAAGCACATCTGTGTTATGTACTAGTCTTAAAAGCAAGCAAGAATATGGTAACCTACCTTATGCGTCTCGCTTTTTGGTGTGCAGATTTTTACTCGTCTGTGTTCTTGCCTACAGTGCTGCTGCTGTTACCCTGGTACTGACATTATTTCAAGTGCTGTGGACAAAGTGGTTGGGCCTAGGGAGGGCAAACTTGACTACCAGTGTTTGTGTACAAGCTTTTGACGTTTAGCATCTATTATAGCTTGCTAAAAGGCAAACTCGGATTAGTACTGTAGCTGTTTCCCCACTCGGGTGCACGGGTGTGTGTATACACGCACACGTGTGTGTGTATTGTGCATGTTTTTAGCAGCGTTGACTACCTTGCGCTTTTGTTTTTGCTTCTTCTGTTATCTGGCTGTGACTGGCAGATGTAAAATGCGCATCTTTTTTTTTTTTTCCTCCTTTAAGTTGTCAGTGTTTCAAGCACATAATTATAGATTAGGAGTGTGTTTTGGTTCTCTTGTGTGTATTATGTGATGTGGGTACTGGCCAGATGCCTGTTCACTATTAAAGAATCGAACTGGTTGACTCTGTGTGTTTCTAGGCACATACTGTGTCACTTGTTAAACAAGAATAGTGCAGAAACAGGACAAGGAAGCACTGGGGGTGCCTGCCATTCTGCAGCTCTGTGCCAGGCACTGCCCCGAAAGTAATGTATGTGCACGTTTGGGGACCGGTTTTGGGGTCACAGTGCAACATGTTTAGTTGGCTTCGAACAAGCAAAGCAAGTGGACATGCTTTACAGTGGACTCTCGTTAAACGGAACCTCAAGGGACCAGGAAAATATTTTCCGTTTATCAGGAGTTTCATTTAGAGAGAGAATAGATTTTTAATAGGCGGACGGCTCTTGTCGGTGCATACGCACAGCTTGGTCCCAACGCGGCAAGAGTGCGCGCAGTCGGCAGTCTATGCAGAAACAATATTTAGGCAATAAAGAAAATGGTACACAATGAGCACAAAGTTTATTCTCAAAAGCAAGCAAATATTTTTTCTTTAAACTTCTCTAGCTGTATGGACTTGAGGCCCGGTGCAGTTACATGTTCAGTGCAGTTGTCAACGAGGAACAAAACTTTCTTCTGCCGCATGAGACTGGCATCCTCATGATGATTCCATTCACTAAAAATGGCCTGCGTCATCCACGCCTTGCCGTTGGCTTGATAAGAAACTGGCAAGGTGGCGATGTTCTTGAAGCATCGCAGATGCTTAGATTTGCAGATCACTAGCGGCTTTAATTTGTCGCTTCTCGTCATGTTAGGGCCGATGAGGACGGTCAGCCTGTCCTTACTATGCTTCCCCCCGGTGCACTTCTCTCCTTTGAACGCGAGGAATTTAGAAGGAAGCAACTTGAAAAACAGTGCTGTCTCATCTCCTCTGGATAGTATTGCTGCATAATTTCGGGGAACCTTTTTGCTCGCCAATCACCGTTCCGTTGGCAGCGGCAGCTTCCCCTGAAACGGCACGAAACACCATTCCGTACCTTAAACCTAGTGAGCCATCCTTCGTTGCAGGTGAATCCTTTGATGCCGAGCTGAGCAGCGAATTCTTCCGCTCTGAGCACTACGCAGCCCAAATCATGAGGTACTTCTCCAAATCTTCATGATCAGCTGTTCACAGTCTCTTTCTCTCAAGGCCAAAAGCGTGACGCTTGGAAAGCCTCTCGTGGCTTGTCCTTATCCTGCAATATCAGCTGCTCTTAGGGACGGCATACTTCGTCGCAAGGGCCGTTTTTGGTGCTGCGACCACTCGAAGTTGTTGATTCTAGACCTTCCTTTCTAGCGGAAATGCGTTGTGCGGGTGTTTTTGCGCTACAATCGGATGCTGACTTTGCGACGACAGACAACAAAAGCTTTAAGCTTAAGCGTAAGTCTAATCCGACTGTGACCACCAGTGACGACAGTCGGGAAGCAGATGAAGCCATGGGCCGCAGTAGTTTTTTCCTTCCTCCATGGCTGCAACGCAGTGTGCGAGACGACCGGAAAACACCGGAGACGGAAACCGGGAGTAAAAAGAGCAAAGGGGTGAGAGTGGTGTGATGATGCGTACTACGATGGCACTGCGCATCGTCAGTTACGATTTCGAGCTCAGTTTTAGTTCCGTTTACACGGTCGAAAAATTTGAGTTCCGATTAACGAGATTTTTTTACTGCGATAGCAATACTACTCCAGGTTTCGCCTCATCGCGTAGCACCGGCCATAGCCACGGTAGAAGACTAATGCTCTGTCACCAGCAGCTAATGCTTTTGCTGCACATTCGGTTCAGCAGCATCGAACCCTTCTCATTTATATGTGGGCTGGTAGCTTATGCTCTTGCGTCATACTCTTGAAGGGTGAGCTTAAGTGGCCCAATAATGTTGCTCCTTACACTGATAGGGCGTGATAGGGGAATAATGTAGCAGGCAAAAGAACCTTCCGCTGTTGCTATCGCAATTCAACTTCGGTTAATCAGAGTTAAACCACAACTAATTTTTACGTTGGTTTAATACAAAAACCAACTAATTCTGGAAATTTAAGCGGCAGTTCCATTTATCGGGATTCTACTGTAGCTTTTTTGTAGCCGTGTCAAAGAAACGAGCGAATGTTAGAACAGCGATACTCAAGTTTTGCACTAAACAGAAAGTCGCCTACCTGGGCACTCTCCATGATCAAGTTGGAATACATGAAAGATGCCAAGTGCAGACTCTCGTGAGGACATCCAGCTGAGTAACAGTCCAGGTGCTTGTTGAGGATGGCTTCAGACACCGATAATGGTTGTATGCCTGTTTTAATGAAAAATAATCATCCATCATGTGTCGTCACGGTTGTAGAACCCCCAATTGTGCGATCATATAACAAATGATGGCCTCGTCAAACACCTAAAACTTGAGCAGTGGAGCTAGAGGACAAGGCAGATGATTCAAGAGAACTGATTTGGGCTAGATGGTGCATGCTTAGGACAGGAAATCATAGCGTGTTTAAACAAAAGCTTAAGTAAAACTTTGTTGGTACGTTTTTTGAAAAATGCTGGGGAAAAACGTATGATCCGAACTGCCTAATATTACAAAAGTTAACTGCTGAATGAGGTACAAAAACGTTTAGAGACTTTCACTGCATAAAGGTGTAGAATAGCATTTATAGACACAAGGTATGCATCTCTCCTTTTTTAGCTCTCGCAGAATTCAGTCCATATTTGCGTTTTCCTAAGTGCTGAAGAGATTTAGTAACAGATCTGATTCGTAGAAGGAATGACGAGCCGGGATCGCCTCCTTGGTTTTTTCCGGTGCTTCGCCTCCTTACACTAGTGTCGTGGAGAAGCCATCGCGATGGCTTGCAGTCGCCGCGTTTTTGCTCATGCCCCTCACATAATGACCCCCCCCCCCCTTTCTCTTTTGCCAGTGAGAATTTCAAAAAAGAAAAAGCGTTCCTTAGTGCATCCCTACGTTATGCGCCGCTACCGTCGCATTCACCGCGAATTTCTTGGCACTGCGCCAAGATGCTGCGCAGTGATAACACCACGGTGTGTTTACCTTTTACGTTAGCTGTAGCGGGGAAAGAGAAGGGGGAGGGGGGGGTGGCAGTATGCCAGCTCTCGCCCGATTCTGCAGGCCTTGTTTTCACCCATTTGCGGAAATCTGTAAGTCAGCTTCTCTGCAGGGCTTATTTTCCAACCAAAGCTCTTGCAACGCCACTTTGCTTTCCAACCCAACGCCACTCTTGCAGTCTTTGTTGAAACGAAAAGAGGCAGACGCCTTTCAATGGCGCATTCATGCTGGCGATTCGCAAAAGTGAGACAGGGAGGGAGTGTGACGAATGGGCTGAAACCAGTCACGCTGGAGCAGCAAGGCGCTGGACAAAATCCACCCCTTTCATCCTGTTTTTTTACATATGAAGGGGTGGTATTCAACAACTGTACCCTTTTGACATGTCTCCCTGAGCCATCTTGAAGTCAACTGCACATTCCAGAGCTTACTTTAGAAAGGGAAGTTTGCCTCTGTTCGTTTCTTCAAATAATGCAAGTGTGGCGTCTGGGAACGAGACCTTTTGGTTGGAAAATAAGCCTTGCAGAGAAGCTGACTTACAGATTTCTGCAAATGGTCTATTGCAAATGCTTTTTGAAGCAAAGTGAACGATGCCAAAAGAGCCAGCGTCATGATTGCGACTGACTGCGCTTTCATTCACTTGTGGGTGGAAGGATGTACTGTCGTGAAAAAAAAGGGGAAACATTTTTTGACTGCGCTTTCATCGACTTGTGGGTGGAAGGATGTACTGTCGTGAAAAAAAAGGGGAAAATTTTTTTCACTTTATTTTATTTACTTGGAAACCCGTAGTGCCTCGTCCGACGTCATAGCCTTTCATGGGCGTTGACTGGGACCGCACCTACAGAAATACTTATCCGTATTTGTAAAATAATGGTCGAATTAACGAGTATATTTAGACCAGACCATCTTTATTGGAATGCTCCGTCGCTTCTGCGCATGCGCCAGCTGAAAGAAGTGAGGAGGAATAACTGCCGGACGTGACGTAAAACTTGTTTTATGTTTTGTTTGTAAAATGTAAAATGTCTGCCGCTTCTCGTCGCCGTTTCTAGCGATAGGCCGACAGATGGTCGCCATGTGTCGCCGGCTCCGAGTCCGTGATCGCTCGCAAGCCGGACTTGACTGTGGCGATGGTGGCGGACGGGTTTCTTGGCATCGTAGTTTGAATATCGTAGCCGAGTGGCCGTGTGTGGCCGTGTTCCCAGGTGTTCCTTTCCACTTGTTATAATACTCCTTGAGCTTCGGCCTCGCGTACTGCTGTTCGTCAAGCGGCATGCTGTGATAGCACCGTCTCCGACCTGTGGACTCTGCGACGCTAGTTCTGCAATGCGTGTCAGCCCGCCCTTGTCGATGATACATGCTTGCAGTATGTTGCAAGTAACTGGTGTATTCAGCATTCCATATACTTACTTGCATTTCCCGAAATTTATACGAGTCACTGCCTTTGGATCATCCGAAAGTACGTATAACAATCGGACTGAGGTGTACAGCGCAAGTTACGCAACACATGGGATGCAAAAAAACATGGAATCTCGCTGTCATTTTTATCGTTGTCCTCGACTTCGACACCACCATTTAGTTGCAGTGGTAAACTTTAATCACCTGGAAATACCAGTATAAAAAGGCCGGTTGGAGACAAAATTGCCTCTCTATCCTGGATTTCAAGAGGTCGGTTAGTGTATCCGCAGGGCAATTGTTTTGCCATTTTCGTTGCCTTTATCGGATGTACAAACACGGAATTCGGTGTCCAATTGATGCAGGCAGCTTGGCACAGCTAATCTATTATGAAGCTCCGGTGCGGTAGCCAGCCCGGGACTAACCGGGAAATAGAACCTCAACCGGGAAGGCCAGCTATTCATCACAGCTCTCAAGCGACTTGCTGCCGGCCTACTGGACTAGTCATGCAACCGTGGAATCCAGGTATATTTTCAAGTAAACTTATGTACTTAGGAGTGCCAGGAGGTAGACCGCCCGCGTAAAGAAAAAATGCTCTCGACATCTCCCGACGCAGTCCAGCCTTTTGCTCCTAAAGTTAAAGGCTCGAAGCGCAAGCTGTGAAAGTCCTGGTATTTTTGCACAGTATTTATCTTCCAGCTGCTCTAGCCCTAGACAGTTCTTGTATCTAATTCCTGTATTTTTTTTTATTTTTTTGTCTCAGAAAACATCCCACGACGTCCTATTCGATCGATGTTATTTCTACCTGCCCTGTTGTGCTTATCATTGTAGACAAGCATGTAGACTAGTGTTTAAACAATAAATAAACAGTGCTGCGTTCGTGATTCCATCTTTGTCCAGTCATTGCCCTTGTGACTAGTTGCAGCATGCACCAAAAACAAAGTCTGCCAAGTAATTATTTCCTCTGCCTTAGGGAAAAAAGGCCAGCTGTGAAAGCTGCAAAGATATGGACTGATATCCCTTCATATTTTTTCACACAATCATGCTAATGATGTGTTGCATCTTCAAAGATCTAAGCAGTCTGCTTGCCAGCGCAAGACGGAACATTTATTGCGTACTGCATATTAGTTGTGTAGTGTCAAAATGCACACATGCATCTTGATTTCAGGTCATACAATACCCTCGGGTGGTCACAAAATACTCCATATGTCATGATAGCCAACTGCAGCTATGGGATAAAAAAGGTATATGGACATAAATCATTGCAAGAGTAACAAAACTGCGTAAATTTGCACTGTTAAAAATATTAAACACTACACAGCGAAAGTAGTTTTGCTAGAACCATTGCTGTGACTGACATGGCAAACAGTGCTTGTTGCCTTTAGTGATGTGTTGAGCACGAGGCCTGCATAGAGATTTTAATCCTGTCCGTTAGGCGGAGTTATGTCCTGTTTTTGTTGTGTTGTCATGCATGCAGGCCAAGGTAATGCCATATGGTCCTTGGTTCCAACGCTGCAATTCTGAAAAAGTGACTGCCAACACAGGTCCGATGTACACCGTCCTACTGCTGACCGTGTATATTCCTAAGTGATGTCCAAGTCTTGGGCAGACACTAATCGACGCAGCTCACAAAGCAACATTCCTGCCAAGGTGGTTGCTTACCATAAAAACCACATGCCATAGCTGCCATTCATGGCAGCCCAGAAGTAATGAAGTGCTGACGAAACATATTTCAGATGTTCAGTGAGTTTACACAAGAGCGAGTTGTTAATATGGTTAATTAGTCACCAGCGAAATTTACACTGTATTTATTTTGTTAAACAAAGCTCCTTTTGTGGAGTAAAACAAGCTAAAATTAGCCACAGGCACAAAGTAGGCAAATGGCAATACATATTGAAATACTTATTGTGAATTGTGTTTTATTGTCGGATTCCTTTGAAGGGACACTAAGGAGGGTGGAAAGCAGTTTTCCTGTATCGCTAAGATACAGTATTCTAATCTTAAAGAGACCACACGAGTCGCTTTGGGACATTAAACCCCACAAACCATTAAAGAGACCACTTAAAATGAAAGCAGAGGTTTTAAAAGGATGGAAAGACCAAGAAACAGAACAAAGATGCTGCCATTGCCGGCCAATTTTGCAAGTGAAATGCATGCTTCCACACAGAAGTTTTGGTTCAGATTACTGCAAGATATATTGTGTCATGATCCACTCTAATGTGGCAGTGACACGTCCTTTTCAGCAAGGTCATCATGAATCGACTCATGGGAAGGCTTCCAATTTAAATTTTCTCACCAATAGATACTATATGCCACGATTGCTGCCGGACAACACAGCCATAATGAGAGAAATAATCAAATATTTACTGAGACCAATGACTCAATGGAGTTGTCCTCAGTGTCACTTTAACAGGGTGAACTGAAGCATTCAAGCAAAGTATGCACTGATGCATGTGAGAAAATATTCTGAGGTAACACAATCTTTGCTCCAACAGAAGACTCGCAACTTCACCACAAAGAGGGAAAACAGCTGCCCAGGTACACTGGTACAGCACATACAGGAATCGCAATAATTAGCAGACATGCATTGCGATTCACAGAATGTCACGAAATGTGGTCGCTAGGTTAAATGTAATAGCATTAAATGTGCAAGCATATTTTGCAGATTGCCGAGATTTATTTGTTGCTTCAATTATTTATTTCGTATATACGGCAACACCTTTGGTCAACAAAAAAGGGCGTGTAGGTGCCAGGAAAGAGGTCAGATTAGATGTGCTAGGTTTTTCTCCTGGAGGAGCAAGGAGAGAATCATTCTCCTGTAACCAGTTGACGGTGGATTCATCCAAATGTGAAGGTCCGATGTTCGACGACCCAAAAGTTACCTAAACGGGCATCTCTGCCAGCCGTCGACCAGAGCATATGCAACAGAGGTGGTCATGTGTAGCCTAAGCACGGACATCTGCACGAAAGAAGGAAAAAAAAAAAAAGGAGCTCACATTTTGGGTATCACATCAAAAATATGTGTAAGCCCCCTCAGCAACCAAAAATGACATACACTGTGCATGCATACAACGCATGAATATGTCAGCGCAACTTAACAGTGTTGGCCGTTTATGTCATATCATAATTATGGTGCAGTGAGGCTTGCTGATGAATTAAACAGGCTCTGCTCATCACAAACCTCTCAGCAGCACATTCCCACAATCAGTGTCCTGACCTTTCAATAAGACAGCTTTCTCCTCCTCGCATTGCTAGAATGCATCAGAACGTTCTTGCTCACAGCATATAAATACGATCAATATGATAAAGCTCACCATGAATGTCATTACGGTTTCTTCCCCTCCCCCCTTATCATCTGTCTGTACTGTATGCACAGCTCTCTTGACCTATTCACATCCAAATGAGAACAACTTAAGGGAATAGTGAGGGCAAAATGAAGTTGGTCTATACCAATAAATTACTGTGTTCTAATAATGAAACACAGGCTTTTTCTATGGTAAAAGTTTTATAGATTACAAAAGTATGGAAACTAAAATACAGCTAAGCCACCAATGGCCACTTTTGTAAGTAAACCGCGGTGACGTTACTTAATGTTTACTCCGGCAGATCTCCAATGCACGACTACACAGCCGTTCACTACTGATTGATGATAAGTGTGTTTTGCAGCATGAGCTGCATCTCGTAAGGATTAAGGGGACTCTCTTGGAGAAATTTGTGATGGCTACATGACATTTTCTGAATTGTGACCATGTGGTCTGTGCATGTACAACAGTATGGTGCATGCGCAGAAATAAAAATTGCCTGCAAGCAAATTTCTGGTCTGAAGCCCTGAGGCACTAAAGCCACTCTCTTGTCGTCGGAGTGTGACGCCACGCACCATGTGATGGGTGCATAATAAAAAGCATATAAATGGCACACGCCTACGAATGTGATTTGAACCCATGGCAAGCTACACAGGTCAGATTCTCTGGGCGCTGCATTAAACAACTAAGCTATAGCTTCACCTTGACATTGCACGCATTATACAGCCACTTTCTCATGCTGCGCATCACTGTCTTCATGAACTTCCACTTGTGCACAGTTTAGTCACAAAGCAAGACCATGCAGACAGAAAACATTTCAACATGTGGTTACTGAAAAAAAAAAAAAAATCGTCTAATGCTCATTTCATATGCCTTAGGGAAACCCTCCAAGGTTAAGCAGACTTGCAATAAAAAGTGATTACTCACTGCCATCCAACCGATGGCAGCCCTATTGCTACAAGAAAAGATATGCAGCTTTTTCAACCAAAGAGGTTTTGATAAAGCTGCATAGCTTTCCTTTGCAGCCTTATCGCTGTGCTTTGGTGGATGCTTATGAGTAATTAATCCCTTATTCCACTAGTCTTGTAGGTCAGAGGGGAAGGGGGTAGTTTGGTAACGCCGGGGGCTTCCATCGGCCGAGTCCGTAACTCTGTCTTCTTGGGCAGCCATGCTGTGCTACAGGCCACAACAATTTTTCAGACTGTTCTACGCCATTTCTGTGAGAGCAAAGCTTACTGCCTTCTTGTCGTTGTTTTATTCGTGCTGCAAATGGGATTTACTCTACAAGTAGTTCTTATGGTCATGACACCACAGGTGCAAATCAAATGTTGCATTTTGATTGTTTTCAGAGTAATAAATGCACCTCTTGCTGCCAAAAAAATATCAACCAACCTGGAAGAACGCACATAACAATTTTTTTTAGATGAGTAGGATGAAGCTGTCTGCAGCGTCCCTTTAGGGAAGCAGCAGTGCAAAACTTAAATGAAGGATGTAAAAGCTGAGAAGCTATGCTATATCTAATCGATAACTTAGACAAAAAAATTGAGTTGCTGCACATTAGTCCCATAGGCATCTGTACTTCGGTGAACCTCTGAAGTTTACTACTTTCTTTCTTTCTTTTTTTTACATACTGCCCATCGAAATTTCTCAGCTGTGTACAGCCCAGCCAAGGAACTGAGTGAAGGCATTCCTTTCATTACAATTTCTCAAGAAATGCAACTGTGGGTGTGTTTTCTCTAATTCTGTCTGCTTTCTTACTAAACATATGAAATTTCTAATAGTACTTAGCCATACAACAAGGGGAAGTTTGCTGCTGGAGAAGAGTAAAAATACTGGCATATTTCTGTAGATCTTTCCCTGTGATGACAATAGTAACAGAATATCTGTTTTGCAGGAATTTATATTTTCTCTAAGCTGGGGACGGTGGCGGCATTGCTATGGGCAAAATATTTTTCTTAGCTGTGGTAGATATGACCAGCCTTATTTAACTAATAGCTATTTTTAAATTAGTAACTGAGTGCTTTAAACTATAGCTGTAATGAAACATTATTCGTCTTATTTAAATCACCTTCAGGGGCTCCCCCACGCACTAAAATTAGAGGCGAGGAGAGGTGTCAAAACCTGGGAATTCACGAAGTGCTTGCAAGAGTATGGACGGAGGTCTGGTTCCACCTGGAGCGGGCATGTCGCCTCTTTAGCGAGCAGTTCTCGGAGCTGTGGTGTCGGCCGCCTGTCTCTTTTTTTTTTTTTATATCTAGGTTTGGGGGTGTGACATGGATGGTATAAGTAGGATAGAACTTAAAGAAAACAGCAGTTGCTAACAATGACCAATGAATGTTTCCCGGCATGTGTTTTACTCCACTGAACGGTAAACAATCAGTTTTTGATGTGTAAGTACACCAAACAAGCAAGAAGCATTGACGGTATTCTTCAGCTGGTAATTTTGTCTGATGGTTAGCTTCTTATTTAGGTAACCAGAAAGACCTTAAACAGACTATTTTCTGTGACGAAGAAATTGTGCATGGCAGTTACTGCAGACTTAAATTGTATCCGAGACTATAGAGGGGAAGCAGTTATATTTATTTTTGTTGATGTGTCGCATAGGACAAGCAATATTTATGACTCCGACATTGATGAGAAAATGCAAATGAACACTTTACACAAGGGCAGAGGTCGTACTTAGGAAAAAAAAAAAAAAAAAGGAACTAAAGAACAAGGACTACATAAAATGTGTTGAGAAACTATGTGGCATTTCAGGTTACTAGCAAACCTAAGAATGCTGCAAAACATGTGCACCTTTGCACCATGATATAACAGATCAACATAAAGCTATACACATGCAGCCTTTTATGCAATGCACACAGAAATTCCCAGTGCTCCTGCTGCTATTGGAATAAACGGTAGAATTTCACCCCTGGTGGGCACTTCACGCAGGTGCATTGAGCATCCAATGATGCAATATTGTATGCGTGACATTGCGAAATCCTTACAACTGCAAACATACTGCCTTATGCCGCCGTGAAACAGCAAGGCATAGGCTTCCACTGGGGATCACATAGCGTCGCTTCCATCTTGTGGCATGATTGTTATACTTGCACCGTGGCTCTGTCGCTTTGAAGTTAGGATTGTTATTGTATTCGCCGTACTCTCTTTCATGAGGAAGTCATAGTTTCTTCCACCATAAGCCAGCTAAAGACAATGTGCCCCTTTGCATACATGCTCGTCTCCCAGCGCTATTAATAAAATTCTCAGTAGTGTGCGAAAAAAAAAAATAACAAAATATCTTAGAAAAACAAGGGGGCTGTACATACCCCTTAGATTGTGTGTTGGGCATCACTGCATCACTGACCTTCATTATAATGGTGGGCTCGTTACTGCCCGCTATCTAGGCAGCGGGCAGTTACATCATCTTTTACTGTCAAGTTTCAAAGATATTCAGAGCAACATTCCTATTTCGAAAATTTACATTTTAAAATGTCCTGCCGTGTTTCTTACCCCTAAAGCTAGGTATACTTTTTTTATCTGGACGCGGAGTGTTCGACTGCCACAAACAAAATATAGTTGAAAAAAGTCAGCAGACTGTCCTTCAGATGTGAAGCATTTGCTACATTGTACAGAAAATGCTTTGGACTTCTGCACACTATGCCATTTCATACACAACATGCAATGCTGCCAAAGGCAGTATGCCTGAGTACCGACTGCATTCGTGCCTGAGAAACAGTTTGTCCTACATCCAAGTCCAAAGTGCAGACATGGATCGTCCAACTGAGCTATGGAGACATCTATCTTAACACTGAGCGTATTCATCAGTGCCACCCTTGACTACAGCAACGGATGCAGAATTACCAGCATTACCGTATCTGTCATGTGGAATGTGATGAAACAGCGAAGCAGTGTGAGAACCTCCTTATAGTGCCAATGGCATCAAGACTACCAGAACAGAAGCTGTCATTAAGTTACTGGCCAGACAACAGAAAGGAAATCAGCAGCTCTTTATGTAGCCAACAGCCACTGTGACTAAACAATGTTGAGGAGAATGTTTTCTCTTCTTAGTTCGTAGTTCTGGTAAGTGGAGAATGAGGTGTGCATTTTTTTTTTTTTTTACCAGACAGACTATTTGAGAGAAAATAAAACAATCCTACTCACTGAAAATGAGGTTCAGTCATTTATTCGTCTTAATAAGCATTGGCGGGTCGCGATGGTTCGGTACATACATCGCCACTAACTGCTCAGATGCTTTAAACTGAAGGAGGAGTCAAGAAAATGTGCAATAAGGAACTGTGACATCAAAGTTACACAGGCCTATGCGAATGGTATATAACAACACGAGCCCTTTCAAAGCAGTTATTTTCATAGCTGCAGATAAATCAGGTCATAAATGTACGGCGCTGCAGTGTTCTAAAAGGTAAGAGAATTGTTATTTTGAATCTATGGAGCGACCTGTAGTAGATGATTTTGGTGCACGAAATGCTGTTTTAAATACAATAAAGGTTATACACATATATTTCATGCAGAACTTTACAACGAACAAAAAATTTTAGAAATCTTGCAAACAAGGTCCAGCCATGTGTATACATTGAGCATTATCGGCAGGTGGCCAGCTTCCACGATACACACGTCTTAGGATCCGGGATTTAGAACTGACATGAACAGTCGTTCCTTCAGGAAGAACGTTAGTCACTACTTGACTAACGTTCTTCCTGAAGGAACACCAACCGGAACGACGCCTCTTTTTATACTGGTATTTCAGGTGATTAAAGTTTACTAATGCTACTAAATAGTGGTGTCGAAGTCGAGGACAACGATAAAAATGACAGCGAGAGCCCATTCGACTACGCACTCGATCGGAGACGAGTTTGTCGCATCCCATGTGTGGCGCTACTTGCGCTGTACACCTTACTTCCGGATGATCCAAAGGCAGTGACTCGTGTAAATTTCGGGAAATGCAAGTAAGTACTTGCGATATACTGCAGGCATGTTCCATCGACAAGAGCGGGCTGACATGCATTGCAGAACTAGCGTCGCAGAGTCCGCAGGTCGGAGATGGTGCTATCTGTAACTAAGAGAACGCATGGGAATATCACAGCTTGCTGCTTGACGAACAGCAGAACGCGAGGCCGAAGCTCAAGGAGTATTATAACAAGTGGAAAGGAACACGTACGGCCACACGGCTACGATATTCAAACTACAATGCCAAGAAACCCGTCCGCCACCATCGCCACAGCCATGTCCGGCTTGCGACCGATCACGGAGCCGGCGACACTGGCGACCAGCTATCGGCCTATCGCTTGAAACGGCGACGAGAAGCGGCAGACATTTTACAAACAAAACAAAACAAGGCTACGTCACATCCGGCAAGTATTTCTCCTCACTTCTTTCAACTGGCGCATGCGCAGAAGCGACGGAGCATTCCAATAAAGAAGGTCTGGTTATATTTAACTGCAAGCTTCGGAGGTTGCGCGGAAGAAAACGAGCAGACAGCTGCCATCGCAGCCGATATGTGCTGTATGTGGAAACTCCAGTGAAACAATTGGCCATATTATACTCGAATGTAATGGTATCCATCCGGAAGTTGATGCAGGCGCAATCGCTGTTCCTGAAGCTCTGGGGTTTACTCCGTTTCATACGTCAAGTGCGACACACTATAACACTGCCAATGCTACAGCTCTTGTTTGCGCTCTCTGCATCCGTGATGAAAAATAGTGCCTACTCTTGACGAGAGCAAATAATAGTTATTTTGTCTGCAAGCTTAATACCTCTTATATTTGCCATCAACTTCATAAAGAGCACCTTTTTTTAAGGAGAAAGGATCGGATTCGGTGAATTTGTATGTTTTTATGTCGTTTGCGTTCGTGTCGCGTTTTCGCTGCCCCGCAACCTTGCCAGCTGTGCCACTAGATGGCGCTGGCTGTGCCCTCTGCGCTGCGCATTTCTTTTTGAGAAAATGGTTTTTCGGTGCGCATTTTTTCTATACGGTCTATAAGGTACTGGTCTGCCACAGTACTGCCCAGTAGGGAACCTACACCCATGCAGCAATATTAATGCCCTTCAGGATCTGGCAGAGCAGCAATCGCAAGCCCAGCGAGTCCGTCTCTCCACAACGGCGGCTGGCCGACAGATCCTGCAGGCATTAGGCTACAACGTTGACAATTTAGATCCACTTTCGTCCGCCGCCCCACCATGGGAGTTGATTGACTTAGTAGATGGTATACCATTACCAAAGAATATGAGTTCGGCTAATCCTCAAAGGCGCAAAGCTGCCGCCAAACGTCATAGGAAGATATGTCACACAAGCTAGCCCAGGAAGGAGCTATCCAACTGTGCACAGACGCCGCTCAGTTTCAACACTGCGCAGCTATAGCTTGTCACGACTCTGTGTCAGATACCTCGGTAGTTCAACGGCTTTCCGAGGAACACACTGTTACCAATCTCGAACTCATTGCCATACGACTTGCCATTACTCGAATAGTAGCAAGACAAGATCGGGCTCCGTGCACCTACCATGTTTACACAGATTCACAAGCAGCGTACACTGCATGCCACGCAGAACACTATTCGAACACAAGCCCGTCGCCTGAGAGAGGAGGGCTACACCTTAATTATCAAATGGATTCCTGCACACGAAGGAATCACTGGAAACGAAAAGGCACACCAGGCAGCGCGCGCAGCAGCTCTTTCCTAAAGCCCCTCAATAAACTTTATTGAGGGGCTTTACTCTTTCCGCACCTTTGCCTGGATCCACATTCGTTTCCGCTTCGCGGCCCCCTGAGGACGTTACGCATCCGTCGTCGCCTCATATGGATAGGGCGGAGACATGGCATCGAGCACAACGCTATCGTCGAAGCATACTCCAGCACTTGGCCAACCCTGAGCAACTATATCGCCGCCCCGATAGCTCATTCCGGAGAGTGGAGGCAGTACTCCTTCGCCGAGCCCAGACTGGTTAGCTTCTGTCACCCGCGAACTGCACCTCATAAACCCGCAGGTATACCCTTCTCCTCAGTGCCCGACATGCCCGGCCAGAGGCACGGCCGAACATCTCCTGTGGAGCTGCCCTACTTTTGACACAGTACGGGAGAGAGCACTCAAGTCCCTGGGCGGGCTTCGACCTGCAACCCTGCAGGCATGGGTCGATCCCCATCGCACATCGGGCTATCAGACGCAACCCGGCTCTGGCGAACTTTTCTTTCTTACTTCAAGGAAGAAGAAGGACCAGGCCGTTACTTCGCGGAGCCGACCTCGGGACGACCCTACCTCGAGGAATAAGTGGACACCGGTCCCATATCTATCCCAACCTTCACCCCCACCCCCACCCATACCCTCACCCCCACCCTTAACCGCTCCCCCACCCCTACATCCATGAAGCAACTTAGTTCTGCCGCAAGGTAAATGCCTACCGTAAGCAGAAATAAAGACGTAATAAAAAAAAAAAAGAAAAAAAAAACGAGCGTGTAGTGATACGTCTCCTGTCTTTTTTTCTTGCGGACTACTTGCGTAGCTTTCGCTGCGTTGCACCTGATGTATGAAACGGAGTATAGAGATAACAGTGGCCGGTTGAAGAAACCGGCGGTGGAAACTAGCAAAAAAACGACTGGAAGATTGGTGGCTTAAAAGCAGAGAAGTGACATAATGTTAGTATTGTAGGAACAAAAAATTAATAAATAGAATGATGATTTAGTTAACCATTCTAAATCAATAATTAAGATATAAGCAAGCGTCAGCCCGTGACGTCAGTGGAGATGCGACGGCGCTGGCGACAGCAGTGACTTTCGTGGTGTAGGCAAAAGCCCGAATCGTTTGCATTGGATGCGCGGCGCTCGCTGCGTTTTCGGGCATAATTCCCGATATTTCTGCAAGCTGTGATGCGGTTGATTGCGCCAAGAGGCACAAAAAACAAAATGGCACTTGTTTTAACATGTTTCTTGTGGTCGGATAAAGAATTAGAGCGAAGGGCAGCCGCGTTGAGCGCGACAAGTAGACTTCGGTGACGGATTACCTTCGCGGCTAACGTGCGTTGCACTTCTGCACCGCAACTAAATGAGTTCGTTTGCAACCCTTAATTGTCGTGATTACTTTTCGGCGGCACGACGAAGAGCTCAATAACAATAAACGCCTGCAGCTCGTGCCCGTTTTGATATACTATCAAGTCATAAAAAGTTTAGACGCGATATTCCGTGTGTGTATGATCCCGCAGCCAAGCAGCACGCCGTCAATGGACCGCCAATGGTCCAATATTGGGATATATTGGTCCCAATATTGGTCAATATTGGCGTCTGATTGGGGCGCACAAAGAGCCAAGATATATGCCAACCAATTTGGTCGGCTCTCCTATCAAAACCAGTATTGGCATACTACCTTGTTTACTGGCATTCAATGGCACTCAATGGCTACTCGATAGCTACTCAATATCTTCCACCCAAGCTCACTCACTGGTTGTTATATCACGGCCATCCCGCCAAGCTCACTGGCCATCCAATATCTTGTATCCATGCTTATTCACTGGATATTCACAACTGGCATCCAGCCAGATTTATCGGCTACCCAATATTTTCAATCCAATCTTGCCCAGTGGTTTTGCATTATTGGCATCCAGCCAGAGCAATTGGCAATCCGGCTAGTTGCTTTTTTGTGCTATGACTAATAGGCACCTGCAAAGCCATCCCCTACTTATGCAGTGCAGATATTTTTCATACAGCTTTTTATTTAAATAAAGCATGCTGAGGATATCCATGCACAGAAAATAATACAGCTGAAAGGTTCACTGCATGGTGATTTATTAGGTGTGCACGTGTTACAGGGCATGGAAACATTTAGGCAGAACTCTTAGACTTCAGTGCTCCTCCTGTCTTTGCGTCCCTTGGCAAGGTGTTCTCAGGTCCCAGGTTGGAGGAAGGCGCTGCGTTCATCGCAGCTTCTTTTGTTGGGGGTTGTAGGGGCAGCAGCTCCATGCAGCCTTTAAAGATATGGACTTGAGCAGCGTGCATAACAATGTATTTCCTTTCGCAGATGGCACCTGGAAATAAAAGCAACATTCATAAATCCATTAAGACAGAAAACTTTTGGAAAGTGGAAGTGCAGCTAGACCGTGGAGTAAAAATGCAAAATAAAGCACTACCTGTTGTCCCTCAGGCAACTTTCTTGTCTGATTTACTCAGGTTGAAATAAGCTGCATGCTCAGTGAGGCCGGCCATATTAACTTGGTTACATTGGTTGCGACATCTGGCAGTGCACGGCTTCCCATGTGGATGTATTGTTGACACTGGAAACATAGAACAAAATGATATTTGCCATTATCTATTCGGTAAACGGTAGTCAGTGCTTGCCCCTTTATACTTGTAGTGCCTTTGTGATCGAACACCTGTAGAAGAAAGACGTCGTCATAATTGGCTTTCCTTTGAATAGATTGCCGCAAGAACTAAAAAGAAACTACAAAGGAAAAAACAGACACAAAAAATGGCAGTCGCACTCCGACCGCGGCTGCTAAATTTAGTGTGCACCGCATCATTACTGCAAACAGAACGTTTTAAAAGTTGTCAAAGCTGCAGCCAAAACAACGTACGACACAGATGCTTTGGGGTTTGTATGATACACTCGAACTGAAAAAATAAAGAAATCCGTAACTTAGCATCACGTTTGTTGTGGGAATAAGTTTGTACGTGTGGTAAAGTATAAGAACTATGGTAGCAACTGTAAATAACCTATTTTAAGCGGCTATTTTATGACACTTCTACTACTCGGAATTAGCCCAAGAGAAAGATCAAACCAGTGAATAAGCTACGCGTCGTTTAGACCATTCCAATAGCGCATTCATAACGGCAAATTACAATATTAAATATTCGCTCGCAACTAAAAATCATGTCCCAGAAAGCTAGACTTAACTCTGAGTTTACTGGCCACTTCAGACACACAACACACGCGGATGAAGTTGTAACCTGAAAATCACACAAAACACGCGTCATGTTTTACAGGACCACGTTTTTCTTTTGCAATACAAATTGGCCACCTCTGCGCCGTAAATTTTGTCATTATGACCAGGTTTATGCATACAAAATAGTGCGCTGAAAATACAGTTCAGAACTGGCTGGCGTGGTGCGGTCGAAATAAATGACTTTCCGTTCTCGCAAGCATATCGGTTATTGACATGATGATCAAGGCTGACAACATACTGCACCAAATAATGCAAAAAAAAGAAAAAGTATCTTACCATACGGCTAGCGCAGATTTGCAGACCTCAGTTGCAACAATCCAAAATGAATGCTGCCACGCAAAGTACATCCCAGGGATCTGATGCTTTATACACCTGGTAAGAAAAAGTAGCGATCTTACAAGGAGACAAAGCAAGAAATAATCTCAGAGAGCTCAGTTATGAACAAACAACTTAAAAAGCTGGTGGTACTCACAAATATCCTCTTACAGGCATGGCCATTAAAACGAATCGGAACTTTCACAAGGCTTGGTTTTTCGATTCTGCTGTCCAAAGCTGCGGGAGCTCGAGCAGCTCGAGCGGGTGGGGATTGTGTGGCCGACCAGACGCCTCTGAATCAGCGGCTTGTGTCGAGTTTTGAGGCACGGTTGGAAGGTGCAGAAGGATGGTTGTGTTTTCTCTCCCTCTTTTTTTTTTTTTTTTTTTTTTTTGCTTGAGATCTGTCGAAAGAGTAGGCATAAAGCTCGAAAGGGGGTGAGAGAAATGAAAGAGGTCCCGCAGGACCACGTGAGCCCAGAAGGCTGCCGGCCAGGAAAGTTGGCGGGAAGGAAGGGAAGAGTGAGGGGGAGTAGAGTGGGGGGCATTGTGAGCAACGCCTGCCTAGCGAGAGGAAAGAGAGGGCAGTGAAGGTCGCTGCCCTTCCGCGATGACTGCTTTGCGGGGAGAAAAGGCTACAAGACGGGAAGTTGAAAGCGGTTTGGAGAATTGCTTTAGTCAAGGCCCTCGGGCGGAGAGGCGACAAAAGGACGAGAGAATGGAAACCATATGTTCTTTGCGCCAAGCTTGTGAGGAGGAAGGCGCAGAGTTTTGCCCTTGGCTTCGCTAAAACAACGAGGAGTGCGTTCGGAGCTCTTTGGTCGCCTCGACTGTTGGCTCGGTAACATTTTCAGTGGAATGATAATTTCGCTATATTTTTTTTGTTAATGCAAAATACGTTTTACCTCATAGTTTCAAATAATAATCACATACGTAAAACAATCTTCAGTTTTCACGGAATCGTCCTCGGTTCAAACAAATGGGCATATTTTTTTTTTATTAAAGATGGCACACAGGTCGCTCTTCATGACGGAGTGCTCTTGAAACGTCATCACGCGCAACTGAGCGATGCAAAAGCCCGTATACTTGCTGTATTCCCATTAAGGAAAAGAAAACCGAAAACGACCATAACTACGAGTACTTCCAGGTTAAAAATTACCATGTTATTCATTTTTATTTTTTTTTAATCAGGTGGACATTTAGAGCAAGAAAAAATCCGCGTAGAACTAAGCGTGGGCATATCAAGAAATACAAAATACTCGACGAGCTAAGATCTGAAGAACTAAATTTGCAGTAAATAAAAAATAGAAAGAAAGCAAGGGTCAACATTGAAACTATATGTACGAACTTGGGACAAGGTTGTCCTCAGAAAGAAGCGCGGTATAATCATCTTTCAGCCCGCGGAAGCAGCGCTTGTGAA
This sequence comes from Amblyomma maculatum, assembly GCA_023969395.1. Taxonomy (NCBI): domain Eukaryota; kingdom Metazoa; phylum Arthropoda; class Arachnida; order Ixodida; family Ixodidae; genus Amblyomma; species Amblyomma maculatum. The sequence goes on from JAJIZL010017166.1 coordinate 46,636, forward strand.
AGCGGCAGAATATTTCATAAAGGAACCCTAATTCTCAATCATGTGTTAAATTCTTCGAGAGTGGTGTTCTCTAAAAATGCCTCAAAACTGCTAAAGTAACGCACTCGCATTACTTTTAATATATATGAATTGCAATTAGCTGCCTGGTTGACATGATGGGATAAAATTATTTAGTTCTCTGAAGGGAAACGCCTTCGGTGCGGTGATTATATGGTTGGATAATAGGGCAATGAATGTTTGAAGAATAGTTTCTGAAGAATGCTTAAGAGAGCGCTGTCAAACGCTGTGGTCAAATGCATCATTATGAGCCATATATTACAGCTTTCGAACAAAAATAACTTCCGTAAAGAACATCGTTATTATGCAATTTCAATTTTGTTACCATATATGCTGGCGACACATGTGCGCGCATTCACTACACTGTAGGTAATTGTTTTAAATTTTTTTTTTCGTTTGCCTTGCCCCATGCAGTGCTGTTGATTTTTTTTATTATCTTTTACATGTACACTACTTTTTGGCAGTGTGCGATTTACGTCGCATTAGAATACGAACCATTCCAGGACAGTTCAGATTTTTTTTCTTGTCAAGTGAATTAGCTAGACATAACGTAGAATATATGTTGCTTGTATTTTTTCTTTTAGCTGAAATATTTTATGCGCTGCTGCACCGATGGCCAAAGTCGTTCAGTCTTTGTCTGTTGCTGAAGCCCACAGCAGAGCGCAAAAGAGTACAGTGCAAATTTGTGTTTAGTAGATATTAGAACTCGAAGGCCCTGAAAGCAGCCCAACATATCTGTCTATAAGAACAACTAGTACTGAGGCGTGGTATAGTCGGTGCTTATGCTGAATGCCGGAAACAGCTAGGGTAATGGCGAATCATGCAGTGCGTGTTTGATTGGCTAGCGCGATCAATCTCTCCCACCTCTGCTTAGCTTGAACATGTTGGCTTTCTTTCCATCACGTAAAAAAAGACGGAAATAATGATGCTACGCGTGCGTGTTTCCAATCATGGACAAACGTTTACAGGATGTGGATTCACCGGATATATTCGATCGTTTCTGCGTTTCCTATCCAAACGTGACCCCTGGTGTTTGTTCAAGCGACACACACACGTTCTGTTGCGTTCTTCGCATTTGAGTACCTTGCGTTTCTTGACTGCGCAGGATTTTTTTCGCGGACACGCATCTATTAAACATTTGCTTGTCAGATCAGATGTGTGCTCGAGCGTGCGCGTATGCTTGTACTCGTATGCGTATAAATAGGCCCATGGAACGAAATCCCGTGCGCGAGAGCTGTGCGCGAGATTTGTTCGAGATCTGTGCATGGATATATCTGTGCATCGGATCTGTGCATTGATGTGTCAATCACTTTCAATCATCCTGATTTGACGAGATCAGAAAAACAAATCGTCTCCACCGGGAATCGAATTCCTGCCTAGTTAACGCTTTAACCAACTGCGCTAAACCCTGGATCGCGAAACTAGCACCATACGTAATTCTCATTATCTACCGTGAGGATAGCGACGAGAATGACGCTGCAATTAGTGATAATGACAATGATGACAGTATCAATGGTAATGACGCTGCGTTTAGTTGATAACGATAATGATACGTGATGCACCGTATGCAGTAGCATTAATCTCGCCTTCGCTAATTTCTGCAGTGTAGATTCCACGTGCTGTCAGAAATTTTTCAACACTTGGCTAAAGTTTGGAACACTATCTGTGTTAACTACGTCCACGCGTGATCGACATCCGGGCCTCTAGTCTGCAGGAATTGTCTCGAAGATATTATATGGAGAATTTTACATAACAATTAATCGTGCCTAAAGTCGTAAATAAAAGAGTTCTTTACCAAAATTGTCAAGTATAATCGCAGGTCATCCACAACAATTAGCGAATAACGAAAAATGTATTCAGAAAAATATATTCTACATTTTCCGTGATGGGCACTTCTGTTCATTTTGTCTGGTCAGCTCAGTCAAACATATTTAGGACAATTTATACATTAATCCCAATAAACATTATATATATGGTGGCCCAAATTACGTATGGCGTATGAATATCTTCTACAGTTGAACGTAAACTGACGTCCGGGCCAGCGAAAAATTTAGCTGCGACGAAATTAGCCCCAACACACTGTCATATTGAGATGCAAGCACTAGAAATGTCTCTGTCGGTCAGAGCTGCTTCTACTGTTTTTTTAGCGCCGCTGCAGCCTGAAATGTGCAAAGGTGGCCAGCCATCAAAGCTCGTTAGACAATATCGACCACTAGAAACCATGATATATACAATGTTGGGATGCCATCAAAGCTGATGGGACAATATTGACCAATCTATGTCAAGATATATGCAATGTTGGCAAGCCATCCATATTGGCAGAACATTATTGCCCAACCTATGCCATGTCGTGACGCTGGGGCTACGTCGTCCCGGCCTTCACTTGGTAGCGT
>JAJIZL010017166.1:49095-70356 GCA_023969395.1 Amblyomma maculatum
AGGCGAACAATAGAGCGCGCAAATGCGGATGCTTGGTCGTAACAGCCATTAAGGTGCAATGCTGGCTAGCCATCACAGTCCATCGAACAATATTGAACAATATAATGCATATGTATACATTGTTGGCAGGCCGCCATGACAGGCGGGTCACTATTGACCAATATATGCCATGATTTATTTATTGCTGACAAGACAACCATAATGGCCGGACAATATTAACCTATTTATGCCATTATATGTGCAATGCTGGCCAGCCATCACACCTCATTAGGCAATATTGACCGCTATAATCCAAGATATATACAATGTTAGGATGCCACCAAAGCTGGTGGGGCAATATTGACCAATGTATGCCAAGATATATTCAATGTTAATGAGGCAACCATAATGGCCGGACAATATTAGCCAAGCTATGCCATGATATGTGCAATGCTGGTCAGCCATCAAGGCTCATTAGACAATATCGACCACTAGAAACCAAGATATTACAATGTTAGGAAGCCGGCAAAGTTGGTTGGACATTATTGACCACTGTATGCCTAGATATATTCAATATTGAGAAGCCGTTGTTATTGACCGGACAATATTTACCAGGTTATACCATGGTGTGGAAGATATTGGCAAACAATTGCAGCTGGTTGGCCAATAATGACCAGGCTGCCTCATTGTGTATACAATAATGGCAAACTGTTCAATATGAATGGGCATTATTGACCGCTCTTAGCCGGTTGAATGCCAATAACGGATATGGGTGAAGTTCACTGGGCCAATAATGATTATGGTATAGCGTGGCTGCACATTATTGGTAGCTCAATGGCACCATTGGGCCACTTGTGGGCCAGTAATCCCCAATCAATCCCCATTATTGGGCCGATGAAATGTGCTGCAGTTTCTGTCACCTCCAGTATTGCCGGTGCATATATTCACACAGAAAAAGACACAAAGCCTGCTGCGAATTGGTAACTGCAATTACCTTGAGCGGTCACTCCAGCGCGATATTGCCGATATTACAGGCCCGCGGACTTAATTCTAAAGTAGCTTTTTTTTTCTTTTTTACTTTCGCGAGTTTCGAGTGACTCTTCATCACCGGTTCTATAGTAACATCGTTATGATCCAGGCAGTCCCGCAGCATTATTTCTCATAGTCTTAAATTTTCTTTTTGAAGGTCATTATGATCCTGACGAACGTACGAATTAAATATCCACGTACAACCTAGCTCTGGTCAAGCAGGATATTTAAGTATATATGGTACATGGAGTTTAATGTCCCAAAGTGAAATCGGCTATAAGGGGTGTAAAATAAGCATAATAGATGACGCGAGTCCGAATAAAAATTTCCAAGTATATTCAAGAACATCAGCAGGTTGCGCAAATTTCGCTGCAAGCGATCGTGAAGAACGTTAGTTTGCATCTGCACTCATGCTTCTCTCCTAGAGAGCAAAGAGGAAGAAAAAAATGAGAGCATTCTCGCAGGCCTTCATGTATATATTAAACTGTGAATGACCTTGGCTACGCATGTAAGATGAGACAGACGTCAAATGTCTTTTTTATCGAGCAGGCGAAAATAGGTTGCCAGCGCACTATGCGCGCGAACATGTTACAATTACTAAAAGATTAAGTTCTTATTAAAATATGAAATTCTATGACTTAAGTTTTTGGTAAAGTGAGCTAGAAATGTAGTTTCTAGTTCACTATATATAGTTGCCGATAATATTGTTCCTTAAGTGAAAGTGCTTGAAGCAGCTATACAGAAAGGCGCGAAGTCAAAAGAGTCGGCATTTGAAAACACACTTCGTCATTCACATCGTCGTACTACTTGCATGCGCTATAGGCCCGGGAGTTGAGCAATATTGACGATTAGTCTTTCTTGTACATTGCGCTTGCTCGTTTTAATTTAACTTAATCAACACTGCAGTCGCCTACGCACCGTAGCCGCGCGCTGTTGAGGCCACGGATAAGGAAACCAATGCAGCGCTCTTCACCAGGTAATTCCAGCAGTAATCGGCTGATAACGTGCTGAAATACTCTCCAGGCACACACCAAACTATTTCTAAGCAGAAGCGAAGCTTACGCTTCAGAATATTCGCACGCGCGAACTGATTTTGAAGGCAGCGTTGCTTGGCGCAGTGAGGCACACTGCGTTTTTGCCTACACCCCATGTCGCTGCCGATCGCAGCGCCACCTTTGTTTACAAACATGACGCTTGTCGATAGGGAGAAAAATGAGCATGATAGCTACTGCTACCACGCCGTTTCAAAGGGGACGCTCCTATATTCCATCCATCCCATCCAAACTCCAGCGGTGATAGTTTTCATAGCTGCTCTATCCTAACCTCTCTCATTTCTCTTACTTTTTTGCTTTTCTCTTACCTTTTTAGTTTCTCTATTTCCCCCGCGGCTAGGGCACATGACTGAGCCCACCCGATACAAAGGGGGCAGCCACAAATAACTATCATTGCCATTATCATCATCATCATCAGCAGCCTAGGGGGCCTCATGACGCCGCCGCCCTACATTTTTGCTATGCACGCAACAGACGACCTAAGGTCTCTTCGATTTGGCTTGCGCTAGCTGCACTAGTTCTGGAAAGTGTTGCAGCGGTGCCAGGCGATCACGTGAGCGTGCAGTGCCAGTTCTAATACTGGCGTGCGGCGGCAGATGCCAAAACGAGTACACAAGTGTAGGACTCTGCAACCTAGCAAACGCGTGCGCGCAGTATACATGTATCGCGTGCTGTAACATGATCACGTCCAATTTCGAAGCCAGCCGCCGTACGCCTACTGCACTCGATCGGAAAGTGACGACGACTGACGTGAAGTTGAATGCGACCAACTGATCAACGTACGCGCGCGACTGCACGATCGTTATATCGGTTGTTCTGCGAAGATGCCATTCATGCGCCTGGGTATGAGAGAATTAACATTGTAAGCAGTTGCCACGAGTATTAGTTTAAATAAGGCGAGACGCGTGATTCGTTCAGCAGTATAAATCCAAGGAATTTCGCGGACTTCTGTCCAAAAGCGCTAGCTGCTGAAAAGACGCACGTACCTCATTGCGCGGTGTATACATTGACTCTCAGACGTCTATGTAACTCGTGGGCGACAAGTTTGATGTCGCTGCGCACGCTATCGTTGCACACACACTTGGCACTACAGAAACTCTATTGATCGCTACTCTGTTCGCAGTTACCCGTCTTCTTAGGTCAAGAACAGTGCCTTACAACACAGTAAAAAAAGAAAACAAAATACTACACACGACAACCTACGTGGGCGGATCAGTTAGCAGCGAACCATCCGGGTTCTGATGGAGACGGACTCTGCAGAACGATGCGCAGCATCGTCTGCTCTTGGCCGAGCTGCGCGTGCGCCATGCTGCACTTTTTTCTGCACCTCCTCTGGAGCGAGTGGAGGATGGGTGATAACTCGTGCAGAACTAGCCCTGTACCTTGACAAAACGAGAAGTGCAGACGGTGCGCGCGGCACCGGCAAAACGAGCACGGCGGTGCTGCACTACTTGAACTAGTACAGCTGGTGTAGCCAAATCGAATAGACCTCTAGTGCATTCGTTGAGGCACTGTGTCGTGTTTCATGCTGGCGCAGGCCTCGTGGTTGCAGCGCTTTGTTTGCGACTCGTGGTGTGGACTTCTAGCCAAGGTCCCCCGGTAGCATTTGGACGGCGAAACGTTTGGACTATACTACGCGTTGCAGCTGGTTGGAAAACGATTCCTGATGATGTTCTGCGCAGTTTACGGCTGCACAAACTGCTGCGGTTGCGCAGCAGACAGTTGCAGCCATAGATTTTCTTACTCTTACCACGGCCGGTCTCGAGGGAGAGCGCGTTTCTCTTCTATGGCCTCTCCAATGGGGTCTGTTTCCACCGCCCGCCGCGCCTCGGTGGGGTCGCCACCGCCCCACTGCTGCTCCTCCGCTACAGCCGTTCACGCGCAAGGAAAACGCGCGGTCGCTCTTCGTGGTACGCAACAGTACACCATCGGCGCGTCGAAGAGTCGGCGGTGAGCAGTCCACACCGCCACACAACACGTAATCAGAGCAAGCTTGGAACGGGTCGAAATCCACACCAAAATTCACGGCACAAAGCACAACGCTGGCTGCAGCGGCATTGTGCGATGAGTGCACGCGGCGTATGCACCAAGTACAAGGCAAAAAAACGCGAGTCTCGAGAAAAAGCCGGCGAAGCACGGGCTGCCGATCGCTTTTCGCTCAGGCGAATGGAAGGAAATGGAAGTTAGGTTGGCGCGCTTTAGCGCACGCGTTCATGACTTTAAAGCAGCGTCCCAGATGGTTCCTGTGAGTGCTTTCTTGATGGCACCCAAGTCCATCTGTGTGCACGGGCAAGAAGCGGGGGAAAAAAGGGGAAAAAAAAGAAAAGACCCAATCTGTCTACCACGTGTGCGGTACGCTTTCTGGACGCCGCTGCCCGTGCCCTCCTCAGGTGCCCCAGGGCACGGGTGACCGCCACAACCCTGTAACAATCGTGTAGCGGCCTACCTGGCGCCACTCAAGTGGGTTTGTTAAAAAAAAAAAAAAAAAAAGAGGCAGACATCAATATTCCGCAAGACCGTGTACATATAGGTCAGACCAGAAATTTTTATTCGTGGTTCGTTATTACGGACAACTCGTTTTAAGGACAAATTTGCGCGGGAACAAAACTGCCCATATTAATGAGGCACGACTGTAATTAATTTTTCTTTGTTCTCCTCCATTTCGGCCCAGCTGTCGCTCAAAATATTACAGTAGTGTTCAATTTCAGTTTTGTACGTCAAATGTTATTTCGGTATTCCTAACGTTCTTTTTTTTTTAACGCCTAATAGAGCTATAAATAAACGTTAGCATAACCTTTCTATAAACATTTTAACAACATATATCTAATATATATGCAGCATTCTTCTAGCGTTTTTGAAAATGATAAAACAACCCTGCACGAGCATGTAGCCTACCATTGGTGACGGTACACAACTACGCAATACAGCGCGACATACAACTCCTATTGTCACCCCTGAATAAATAGCACAGAGAAAAGTTTTTATATCCATTATTGAAGAGTGTCCCTTGAGTAACAGTGGCGAATGTGTAATAAGCAAAGCATTCTACCAAAATAATGGGGCAGCGATTGCTCTCTAAAGCAGGCTTTACTGCACAGATAGTTACAAGGAACTATTAGTTCAAAAACATACTAGAAAAAGAAAAAAAATATTGCTAGGAATTAGTGCTTGAAATAGATTTCCTGTTATTTTTTTCATGAAATAATCATATCATGTAAGCATTAATTTAAACCAGCGTTTATTTGCAAAATTAAAATAATGTTTATAATACAACATAAAACATTTGCTGGTCTATAAATTATAGCAAAATTGATAACAAAACTTAAAAGCGTTTCATCATCATCATCATCAGCCTGATTATACCCACTGCAGGGCGAAGGCCTCTCCCATATTTCTCCACTTAACCCGGTTCTGTGCTAGCTGCATCCACTTGACCCCTGCGAACTTCTTAATCTCATCCGCCCACCTAACTTTCTGCCGCCCCCTGCTACGCTTTCCTTCCCTTGGAATCCAGTTTGTTACCCTAAGCGACCATCGGTTATCCTCTCTTCGCACTACATGTCCCGCCCACGTCCATTTCTTCTTCTTAATTTCCACTACAATGTCGGTAACTTGAGTTATTTCTCTGACCCACTCTACACGCTTTATATCTCTTAATGTTACCCCTACCAATTTTCGTTCCATAGCCCTCTGGGTTGTCCTTAACTTAAGTAGAACTCGCTTGGTTAGCCTCCACGTTTCAGCCCCATAGGTGAGTACAGGCAAGATGCAACAGTTGTATACTTTCCTCTTGAGCGATAGCGGTAAGCTGCTAGTCATAATCTGCGAGTGCTTGCCAAATGCGCTCCATCCCAATCTTATTCTTCTTGTTATTTCCTTTTCGTGGTCCGGGTCTGCGGTTACTACCTGTCCTAAGTAGACATATTCGCCTACTACTTCCAGTATTTCGCTACCTAATGTAAACTGCTGTTCCTTCCCGAGGCTGTTGAACATTACCTTAGTCTTCTGCATATTGATTTTCAAGCCTACCTTTTTACTTTTGCTGTCTAGGTCATCAATCATTATTTGCAGTTCATCCCCCGAGTTGCTTAGCAAGGCAATGTCATCAGCAAATCGCAGATTACTGAGGTATTCTCCATCTACCCTTATCCCTAACTGCTCCCATTCCAAGTCTCTGAATACTTCCTCTAAACAAGCTGTGAATAGTACTGGGGAGATTGTGTCTCCTTGCCTAACACCTCTCTTTATGGGAATTTTGTTACTTTCTTTATGCAGAACTATGGTTGCTGTGCAGCCGCTATATATATCTTCCAGCACTTTCACGTATGGCTCGTCTACCCCCTGATTTCGCCATGCCTGCATCACCGCCGAGGTTTCAACTGAGTCAAATGCTTTTTCGTAATCAATGAATGCTATGTATAAGGGCTGGTTATATTCCGAGCATTTTTCTATCACCTGATTGATGGTATGGATATGATCGATAGTAGAGTACCGTTTCCGAAACCCTGCTTGATCCTTTGCTTGATTGCAGTCTAAGGTTGTCCTGATTCTATTAGCGATTACCTTAGTAAATACCTTATACGTAACAGACAGTAAGCTGATTGGTCTGTAATTTTTAAGGTCCTTAGAGTCCCCTTTCTTGTGAATGAGGATAATGTTTGCATTCTTCCATGGTAATGTTTGCATTCTTCCATGGTTCCGGTACCGTCGATGACACCAGGCACTGCGTATACAGGGTGGCCAGGTTTTCTAGCACGATCTCCCCCCCGTCCTTCAGCAAATCTGTAGTTATCTGATCCTCTCCAGCTGATTTCCCCCTTTTCATAGTTTCTAGTGCTTTCTTGACCTCGTCCTTCGTCACTGGTGGAACGTCTGACTGTTTTTCCCTACCGCCAATCTCATTACGGTCCTGACTACTTTGGCTACTGTAGAGATATGTATAGAACTCCTCGGCTACTTTGACTATCTTGTCCATATTCGTGATGACGTTGCCTTCCTTGAACCTTATCGCATACATCTGGTTTTTGCCTATGCCCAATTTCTTCTTCACCGCTTTAAGGCTTCCCACGTTCTTTACATCATGCTCAATTTTCTCCATGTTATACTTCCTAATATCGGCCACCTTGCGCTTATTGATTAGCTTCGATATCTCGGCCAGTTCGATCTGGTCTGTTGGATTGGAAGCTTTCATACTCTTGCGTTTCTTAATCAAATCTTTCGTCTCCTTAGACAGCTTACCGGTATCCTCTCTAACTATCCTACCGCCTACTTCTACCGCGCACTCAGTAATGATATGTCTGAAATTATTGTTCCTTGCCTCTAGGGTAATGTCGCCATCCTCAGTTAGAGCTGAAAAGCTATTCTGTAGCGAGATCCTGAACTCTTCTGCCCTCCCCCTCACCGCTAATTCGTTGATGGGTTTCTTTCTTACTAATCTGTTGCGTTCCTTCTTCAGATTTAGGCTAATTCGGGACCTCACCATCCTGTGGTCACTGCATCGCACTTTCCCGATTACCTCTACATCTTGCATAATGGCGGGGGTTGAACACATTATGAAGTCGATTTCATTTTTAGTCTCTCCGTTGGGACTTTTCCATGTCCATTTGCGGTTCTTCCGTTTGCTGAAGAAGGTATTCATGATTCGTAAGTTATTGCGATCTGCAAACTCAACTAGTAACTCCCCCCTGCTATTCCTAGAACCAATGCCATAGTCACCTACTACCTTGTCTCCTGCCTGTTTTTTCCCTACCTTGGCATCGCCCATTAGTACAGTATACTGCGTCTTTACTTTTCGCATTGCCGATTCTACATCTTCGTAGAAGCTTTCAACTGCCTGGTCATCATAACTACATGTAGGTGCATAGGCCTGTACAACCTTCAGTTTATACCGCTTATTAAGCCGAATTACGATGCCTGCAACCCTCTCATTAATACTATAGAATTCATCTATATTACCCGCTATATACTTATTGACAAGGAAACCTACTCCTAGTTGTCGCCTCTCTGGTAAGCCTCGATAACACAGTACATGCCCATCTTTCAGTACAGTATATGCCTCATTCGGCCTCCTAACCTCACTAAGCCCTATGACATCCCATTTCATGCCCTCTAGTTCCTCTAACAGCACTGCTAAGCTAGCTTCACTAGCTAGGGTTCTATCATTAAACGTTGCCAGGGTCAGTTTCCAATGGCGGCCTGTCCAGCGGAGCCAGACTTTCTTAGCACCTCCTGCTGCGTCACAGGTCTGACCGCCGCCGTGGTCAGTTGTTCCGCAGCCGCTGGTGACTGAGGTATAGTGCTCTAGAAGATTGGGCAGTGTGTCGACCGCGCCGCGAAATGCATGGGAGCGGGGGGCCGCTTTTGCGATGACGGATGCGCCGCAGCGCAGAGGGCGCCACCAGCAACTGGTGTGTCAGCCGTCCGGGCGCCCGCGTATACGCGCTGTGCAGCAGGGTGGATACCGCGCGCACTATGCGTTCTTGTTTGCTTGCGCGTCGTCTCGAGCTGTTCGCGACAAGATTTTATAAATATGTCGGTTAATGAGGCTCAGTACTGTTAGCAATCACCTAATTTATTTTCCCTTTTGGCCGTCGGCAACACCTCGCGGAAGCAACATGACAGGAGCTGGGCTCCGAAGAAAACAGCTTGGAGAGGGCGTACAAATTCAGACACACACCACGCTTCACTCGCCGCACAGCTTGCTTTAGCATTCCTGAAGCACCTAATTGACGTCCAGAAATGCACTCGTTTTGAAAAGAGGGCAATGTGGGGACAGGATGTATAAAGTCAAACATGCAACATGTGCGTTCGATCGCTGACTAAAGCTGGCCACATTAACCTCATTATCAAAATAGTCAAAAATGCTATATTTCGTTGTTACACGCGCAGACTATTCCAGCTGCAGTACGTTACCTGAAGCCACAAGAAAAATCGGCACTCATTTCGAACGAATTAAATATGGACTTCCCCGCATAGAGGTACAGACATGAAAAACGAACGACACTACACCAGGTAAACGGCTACTAAATAACTAAACACAGTGGGTCAGGAAAGGTGGAAGAAGTGGGAAGTAAAGTATGCACAGAAAAAAAAGAAAGGAGACGTGTCTCCTACAAGGAAGGGAGAAAGGAGGCACGCAGCGCCGTGAAAAGAGCGACCGCGAATGTGAACAAACGTTTGGAATTGCCGTGCGGCGCAGCAAAAGCACGACGGAGAAGAAAGCAGGCAGCTAAAGACGAAGAAAAATGGAGAAATATGACAGGCAAAAAAAAAAAAAAAAGGAAACAATCGAGCTTAAGAACCAAATGGAGGCCTGGGAATTAAGAAGAAAGGAGTGCACAAAAAGGCTGCAATCGAACGCGCAGATATAAGCGTCGAAATTTAAGTAAGCAACTTTGTAAAACTGTACACTAATATAAGAACAAACCATTTTATTTTATTTCCATAAGTTGAAACATTGTTGTAACGGGTAGCTTTAAGTACCCAGAGATTCGCGCTATACTTAAGACATTTAATCTCAATGCATTATAGTTTGACAATGACTTAATTGTTCCAGAAAATGTTTTCATTCTAGGTAGTTTTTATTCTGCATGCTCAAGCAACCGGTAATATGTAAATAATTTACCCCAGAAGATCGCTCTAGTCCTGTTTTGGTGCACATATATAAAATAAAAAAAAAAGTATAGCTTTGAAAAAAAAAAAAAAAGAACGATGGAAAATAGAGGACGCAGAGGCTATAGTGTACGCCTAATTCGCTTCCGCTACATAATTCTTCAGCGAAAGAGAAGTTGTGAGGTCGGCACGGTTTTTCGCCACGAACAAAAACAGCGCCATAGGCTCCAAGCTATAGTCGCAATTTACCCGAAAATTTGGCTCGGGTGTACAATCCTTTTGGACGCCTTTGCACTTCAGATTTTGCAACCTTCATCTAAAATGTGGAGGTTCAAAAATTTTACCTACTTAGAGCACCAGAAAGCTCACACTTGAAATAATGAAATTTCGTGTGTTTTTGCGGCTTCGCTCTTTGCGAAGTAAGCGAACCACGGCAAGAGTTCTCAAAGGGAAAATAATTGAATTCCCTTGGAGTATTCCACGTGTAATATCAACCTTGTTAACAATTATAGCCTGATTAGTTATGCAAAGAGTACCCGCGGCAAGTAGCCCGATTATAGTCCGGCAAGCAGTAGTTGGCGAGTTTATCCAGTCGATTACTCACATTTCATACCACACACTCTAAGAATAAACACGCATTAATGCCCGCATCTGAATTCGGCCTTATATTAATTGCATGTGCATTCGGCGCCCGTCACCGTTTTCGCATTTTTCGTTTTCTTGCGCTGCGCGCCAAGAACTGCATCATATCTGCCAATACGACATGCAATTATAAGTGTTTTTTTTTGCTCTGGTACCATTTGATGCCAGTAATGCGTACGCTCTCAAGTGCCCACTATGAACGTATTCCCTCGTATACGCATGTGACAGGTTTAATTTTTCATATTTTATCTGAAGTATTGTCCCAGCTGTACTTGACATTTTTGAAATCAAAACAGCTGGTTCACTCTTTGGTCAGCGGCACGTAAACAAATGTCCGCGATATATGTATTAGTTAATCACGAACAGAGAATAAATGCTTGAGTCGCGTATATTTTCCTTTTTTTTTTCTTTTTGCCGCTAAATACCGCAGTGCTTTATATTAGAACGGTAATAAATAAATGTGTTTTGCTCTCACACTGTATTTGTAATTTCTATAAGCGGTTATTAGGGCACATAAAGAACACCTATTAAAGAGATATATTACAAATTACTGACGATTTAAGGTAAACATTGATATGTATTAATAAGCACAAGCAGCAAAATGTAAGCAGGTGTTCGTAAATAAGGTTCGTAAAAAATAAGCTGTTCCTAAGAGACTTACGAAGCACAAGCTTTGATTCGCATTTATACTGTTTTTCTCCGCGTGTTAACAGCGCTCCTCGGCAGTAGCCTTTATTCCCTTACTGGAAGAAAGAATGCAAAACACCACGCTTCGTTGAAAACATTAAGTACAAGCTAATCTGGGCGATTTATGGCTGTCCGCAGGAAGAAATGTTGAAAGAGTTTGAAATAGTGATTTAAACATCGCGCGCTGCTCCGTAGGATTGCCAAAGCGAGCACGGCGTCTCCAGATTAACGTAATGGAATGGCAGGGATGAGTTTAAGCACTTGTAATAAGTGTAGCCCCTTTATTAAATATCGCACCATTTGTGTAGGTGTCAAAATAGCTCCAAAGAGAACCGTGCCCCTCCTCTGTACCCCCGCTATCCCCGCGGCCACTACGCGCCGAGCGGCGAACGTGGCACCCCTGTTGCACGTCGCGCCCTCTCGCGGTAGTCGGTTCCTGTCATCGCAAAAACGGCCCGCTCTCCGGCGCCGGTCGTCACACTGCCCAATATTCTAGAGCACTATAACTGAGGGCCGGGGTTTTATGGAGCTTATCATAGGAGGTTGCGGCCAATTACTGCACCAGGGTGGCCAACTCCTGTTCTGGTGAGGGAGTGCGTTGCCGGAGGTGTTCACCGGCATCAGGTCGCACCCCAAACCTGTTTATGCAATTCCATCAACACGCGGATTTCTTTTTTCTTTCATCCGGTGGAGAATTGCGCGGCACCGGGATTTGAGCCCCGGTCCTCTTGCATGCGAGGCGGATGTTCTACCGCTACGCCAACGCTGCACCTTTTACTCTGCGTTTACTCTGACTTTATAATAATACTTTGTCATGTAAGCATTGTGCAACTTACATTACATTTTTATAAATTTATTTTCATCTTCGGTGTTACCTCGATGGTTTCTCACCTAGCGCTGAAAGACGGTTTTGCTATTGTTGCTGTTATGTTTGCCTTGAAGAAGCTTCGATGTGATCACTGCTCATTCATTTTTTTTTTCATCTTCTTGTACAGGCTTGGGAAAAAATTCAGATTAAAATGAACAAAAGTAGATACCATGCCGCAATACATGTCATATGCTTGTCGAACGTTTGCTGAGCGACAGTGTTTTTTTAAAATAAAGACTCCATTCACGTGTGTAGTACGTTGACAGGATGCTGCTGCAGTATCTACCTTCTGTAATCTTTCATTTAGGGCTGCACTCACCACGAAACCCGCGGGCGACAGCGCGAAACCAGGCAAAAGCCACCCGCCGCCACTGAAGCAGATGCGGAGCGAACAGTGAGCACGTCGCGCCCCTTGCGGCGGCGGAGAGCGTGACTCAAGGAGAAAAAATCCCATTGTTTCCGCCTTTTGCGCGAGGATGTGGCGCCATCATGCGGGAGCGGGCGGGAAACACATTGAGCGGCAGTGTAGCAGACGACGCGAAAGCACACCATACGAAATGGCCATGCCAACGCTGGTTAGAAAGCGAAAGTACAGTGAAAGCTTCCCCCTTTTTTGGCCTCGGAGCGGAAAGTAGTGACAGTGATTGCAGCATATCATGTTCACGCAGTATGGGGGAAGGTAGAGCGTTTTCACAATCCACTCATAACGCAGGTACGCATATACTATCTTCGTATTGTAAGAGCGTGTAGCGCGGGCCGTGTTCGACGTGACAGAATGAGACGCTCTCAGCGTGCAGGTTTTCGGCAGACAGGAGAGCGTGGGGGCAGAGAGAGAGAGAGAGAGATCTCAAAGGGTAAAGCAGCCAGGGGTTTGTTGATGCTGCAGAGCTAGGTGGAATCGTCTCCTGTGACTTTGAGCGGCGCATATGCGCGGGGTGTCTTGAGTTACCGAGCACAATGAGGTCACCGCGGCGCCGGCATGGTGCAATGGGCATCGCTTCCTCCTCGCGTGATCTACAACCGTGCAGCTATAGGATTTCATCCACGAATATCGGCAGAGAGTCACGTACTCACCCCGTGAAATGGGCATTGTCCCGGCCGGAATGCACACCTGCAGGAAACGCGCTGCATTTTTCTGGCAATGAATGATTCAGAGCTGTAGCCGGTTTCTGGCCTCAGGAGTCAGAACGGATGTGGTCGCAGTGGTGAAAAGGTTCTCGGTGCGCAGAGAATGGTCATTCTGTTGTGAAAGGATCTCCAACGTTCATTTCTGCCTCCGCCGCGATTTCTGCGGAATCAACAACTTGGTGACACATGTGAATCTCCTACATATCGGATGCGCATCTCGGTCAGGAACCAACCCTGTTCTACGTCCAGAGCGATCCACTCTGCAAGTGAACGAGCATGAACCCTCCAGGAGACTCATTTATTGGGCCGGGCGGCTTCCTTGCCATTGCAAACGGTTGGACGAAGACGACGATTATCAAGCTCCCTAACGAAGTGCATCTGATTGCGTACATTAAAGGAACAAAGTCCGGGTGCTTTGGCGTGCACGAAGGCGAGCCTTTAATTAAAAAAAAATACTGTGCGTCGTGCAAGTGTCAAGTACGTCATATGCTCCGAGCGGCAAAAACACAGATACTACACGTATGTATGCATCTAAGCGAAATAGTCATGATGAAAAGTACCTACTGGAGTTTTCACCCAGGCTGTAGCGCACCAGTGATAGCTGCAATGAGGATTTCTTCGGTGCGTGATTGCTTCAGTTGCACCGGGGCCTGAAGGCGATGTATTTTGTCCCTTCTTATCTTTATGTGCGAAAGGGCTAGGTAGCTTAGATATCACAGGCGACTGTGTGCGCTAGGCCGTAATATTTAGCATGTTTTATCGTGACTGCCACCTCACTAACAAGAAAAAGAAAAAATACGGCGTTTTAACGCACTGCCGTTCGCGAGCCTCATGACCAGCTCAACCACTCGGCTCGCTAACGGCGGTGCATCACAACAAACACCCTTTTTTTCTTCTTTTTAGTCAGGCGGCAGTCGCGATAAAACATGCTAAATATTACGATGTAGCGCACACAGCCACCTGTGATATCTGCGCTACCCGGCCCCTTCACACATAAATAAAACAAACGACAAAATACATCGCCATCAGACGCCCCGAACAAATGCTCATTGCGGCTATCACTGGTGGGTTACAGGCTTGGCGCAAACTCCGGTAGATACTTTTCATCATGCACATTTCCTTTAGATGCATACATACCTGTAACGAAGTGTTTTTCGCACAGTCGAGAGCTCGCAGTCGGCTGCCAAGGTCGCCCATTCACGTCTTGACGCTTGGTTGCCCTAATCCAAGCTTCACGCCGTTGCAGGTCGCGGCTCGCCGAAGGAAACCTAACAAAACGCGTCTTGCATCCCGGCACGCCTCGAGAGTGGCAGCCGTAAGCGGCACAGGTGGTTGGCATCGTTTTACCGAGGCTGTGAACGTGACCGCGCCTCCAGCCCCCGTGCGTTGGCTATGAGTGCGGCGACGAGAAGCGCCGTCGACGCCGCTCAGTGTGTTTTCATCAGTCGCCGCTGGGGCTTCGCGCATGCGCAGAAAACTCGCGCAAAAGGCGGAGAAGGCCGTAAGAAAGAGCGCGCGCTCTCTCCCTCGAGACTGGCCGTGCTATAGTGCTCTAGAAGATTGGGCAGTGTGTCGACCGTGCCGCGAAATGCATGGGAGCGGGGGGCCGCTTTTGCGATGACGGAGGCGCCGCAGCGCAGAGGGCGCCACCAGCAACTGGTGTGTCAGCCGTCCGGGCGCAGGCGTATGCGCGCTGTGCAGCAGGGTGGATACCGCGCGCACTGTACGTTCTTGTTTGCTTGTGCATCGTCTCGAGCTGTTCGCGACAAGATTTTATAAATATGCCGGTTAATGGGGCTCAGTACTGTTAGCAATCACCTAATTTATTTTCCCTTTTGGCCGTCGACATCACCTCGCGGAAGCAACATGCACAGGAGCTGGGCTCCGAAGAAAACAGCTTGGAGAGGGCGTACAAATTCAGACTCGCACACCACGCTTCACTCGCCGTACAACTTGCTTTACCATTCCTGAAGCACCTAATTGACGTCCAGAAATGCACTCGTTTTGAAATGAGGGCAGTGTGGAGACAGGAGGTATGAAGAAGTCAAACATGCAACATGTGCGTTCGAGCGCTGACTAAAGCTGGCCACAGTAACCCCACTACCAAAACAGTCAAAAATAGTATATTCCGTTGTTTCACGCGCAGACTATGCCGACTACAGTAAGTTACCTGAAGCCACAAGAAAAGTCGGCATTCAGTTCGAATGAATTAAATATGGACTACCCCGCAGGTAGAGACATGAAAAACGAACGACACTAGGTAAACGGCTACTAAATAACTAAACACAGTGGGTCAGGAAAGCTGGAAGAAGTGGGAAGTAAAGGATGCACAGAAAAAAAGAAAAGAAACGTGTCGCCTACAAGGGAGGGAGAAAGGAGGCACGCAGCGCCGTGAAAAGAGCGACCGCGAATGTGAACAAACGTTTGGAATTGTCGTGCGGCGCAGCAAACGCACGACGGAGAAGAAAGCAGGCAGCTAAAGACGAAGAAAAATGGAGAAATATGACAGCAATAAAAAAAGGGAAACAATCGAGCTTAAGAACCAAATGGAGGCCTGGGAATCAAGAAGAAAGCACACAAAAAGGCTGCAATCGAACGCGTAGAAATAAGCGTCGAAATTTAAGTCAACAGCTTCGTAAAACTGTACACTAATATAAGAACAAACCATTTCATTTTCTTTCCATAAATTGGAACATTGGTGTAACGGGTAGCTTTAAGTACCCAGAGATGCGCGCTATACTTAAGACATTTAATCTCAATGCATTATAGTTTGACAATGACCTAATTGTTCCAGAAAATGTTTTCATTCTAGGTAGCTTTTATTCTGCGTGCTCAAGCAACCGATAATATGTAAGTCATTGACCCCAGAAGATCGCTCTAGTCCTGTTTTGGTGCACATATAAAATGAAAAAAAAAAAAAAGAACGATGGAAAATAGAGGACGCAGAGGCTATAGTGTACGCCTAATTCGCTTCCGCTGCATAATTCTTCAGCGAAAGAGAGGTTGTGAGGTCGGCACGGTTTTTCGCCACGAACAAAAACTGCGCCATAGGCTCTAAGCTATAGTCGCAATTTACCCAAAAATTTGGCTCGGGTGTACAATCCTTTTGGACGCCTTTGCACTTGAGATTTTGCAACCTTCATCTAAAATGTGGAGGTTCAAAAATGTTACCTATTAGAGCACCAGAAAGCTCACACTTGAAATAATGAAAGTTCATGTGTTTTTGCGGCTTCGCTCTTTGCGAAGTAGCGAACCACGACAAGAGTTCTCAAAGGGAAAATAATTGAATTCCCTTGGAGTATTCCACGTGTAATATCAACCTTGTTAACAATTATAGCCTGATTAGTTTTGCAAAGAGTACCCGCGGCAAGTAGCCCGATTATAGTCCCGCAAGCAGTAGTTGGCGAGTTTATCCAGTCGATTACCCACATTTCATACCACACACTCGAAGAATAAACACGAATTAGTGTCCGCATCTGAATTCGGCCTTATACTAATTGCATGTGCATTTGGTGCCCGTCACCGTTTTCGCATTTTTCGTTTTCTTGAGGTGCGCGCCAAGAACTGCATCATATCTTCTAATACGACGCGCAATTATAAGTGTGTGTGTGTGTGTGTGTGTTCTTTTTTTTTTTTTTGCTCTGGTACCATTTGATGCCAGTAATGCGTACGCTCTCAAGTGCCCACTATGAACGTATTCCCTCGTATACGTATGTGACAGGTTTAATTTTTCATATTTTGTCTGAAGTATTGTCCTAGCTGTACTTGACATTTTTTAAATCTAAACAGCTGGTTCACCCTTTGGTCAGCGGCACGTAAACAAATGTCCGCGATATATGTATTTGTTCATCACGAACAGAGAATAAATGCTTGAGTCATGTATATTTTCCTTTGTTTTCTTTTTGCCGCTAAATACCGCAGTGCTTTACATTAGAACGGTAATAAATAAATGTGTTTTGCTCGCACACTGTATTTGTAATTTCTATAAGCGGTGATTATAGGGCACATAAAGAACACCTATTAAAGAGATATATTACAAATTACTGACGATTTAAGATAAACGTTGTTATGTATTAATAAGCACAAACAGAAAAATGTAAGCAGGTGTTCGTAAATAAGGTTCGTAAAAAATAAGCTCGTCCTAAAAGACCTTACGAAGCACAAGAATTCGCATGTATACTGTTATTCTCCGCGTGTTAATAGCGCTCCTAGGCAGTAGCCTTTATTCCCTTACTGGAAGAACGAATGCAAAACATCACGCTTCGTTGAAAACATTAAGTACAAGCTCATCTGGACGATTTATGGCTGTCCGCAGGAAGAAATGTTGAAAGAGTTTGAAATAGCGATTAAAACATCGCGCGCTGCTCCGTAGGACTGCCCAAGCGAGCACGGCGTCTCCAGATTAACGTAATGGAATGGCAGGGATGAGTTTAAGACTTGCAATAAGTAGCCCCTTTATTAAATATCGCACCATTTGCGTAGCGTGTCAAAATAGCTCCAAAGAGAACTGCGCCCCTCCTCTGTACCTCCGCTATCCCCGCGTCCGGTACGCGCCGAGCGGCGAACGTGGCACCCCTGTTGCACGTCGCGCCCTCTCGCGGTAGTCGGTTCCTGTCATCGCAAAAGCGGCCCGCTCTCCGGCGCCGGTCGTCACACTGCCCGATATTCTAGAGCACTATAGCCGTGCTCTTATCTAGAGGGAAGGCTGTGCTGCCGTCTATGGGAGTTTAGATGGAGTTTCCAGACGGCCAGTTCAGCCACAATGGGCGCTCAAAGCATCATGGGCCGGAGAGCTACCGAGTGCAGAACTACAACTTTTGGCCAAAACTAATGCAAAGATAAACGTTGTTCTACCGTAAATAATGTCCTAACATTGAATATTGTGACTATAAATTGCAAAAAGAGAGAGAAACAGCATGTCGGTGTGATATTTATCCAACATAAGTGATGGCTCTTTCTTCCATTGGCTTAGTTTCGAGCAGCACAAATACCAATATTTCGCACTTAATAAGCAAAGTTTGAAATAAAAAAAAACATTATGAAAATAAGTTTTTAGTGGCATTTCGGGAAACAAAAACCATTTATTGGCGACGTCTGCTTTTGCGCCTTCGCTACTATGGCTTTCGCGGTCTATGTAAGCACCTTCAGATGATAATGATGACGAAAAAGAAACATCGCAGTAACGCCACTCCACGCACCCGAGAAAAACCGACTGTTCCGCAACAAGTAGCACACCGGCCCATGATGCTTAGCGCGCCCATGGTTGCTGAAGTGCAGCGCCCTCAGCTTTCTCTCTAGTTAGTGTAAGGAACTCTATGGTTGCAGCGGTAGGCCTAGCGAAACGGGCACATGTGGATGCAACTGCGGGGGCTCGAGCTGTGTTCTGGCAGACGCAGAAGCGATATTTAGAGGAGACAATGGCACCGAAGGAGGCGACGCCGGTCTGGGCGCTTGTGCAGGCATGGCTATGCGGGTGGCTTCCCAACTGATTTCCGACATGTATCGCGCGGACTGAAGACACAAAAAGGCAATTACGTGAGGCTTACGTCGGCATGTTGTGGGCGAGCGGAGAGGCGTTCGCTAGTCGACTGCGCCAAATGTGAGGGCTGAGCTAGGGCTTGAAGGATGAGGCGCGGCACAAACTTTGGACAGAAGTAGTAAGCATGTTACAGAAAAGACTAGAAAGGAGCGCAGAGCGCAGCTACAACAAGCGGCTGCTTGAATTGACGGCTGGCGGCTCACTGACTGGCTGGCTGACGCGCTGAGAGCACTATAGCTGAGGCTCGGACGGGCGCAGGACGGTAGGCGATGGGCCGCTATGGCCATCTGCCTGGTAGCTTGGTAAGCAGGATTGGAGCGGCCAGGAGGTGCTGCCACCTCACATATACCTCACAACACACACGCACGCTCACACATGGCGAAACTGTAGATTCAACACGTCGGAGCATGTCCGAGGGAGGAAGCGTTGGGCGGCCGAATGCACGGCGCTCAAATGACCAAAATTATCGCTGCTTTGACTGATGCCACTTACGCTGCGGCTGTCGCACATGCTGGTGGAGAATCGTAGCACTCATCTGTGCCTCATTTCGCCTGCGTCTTTCGACATCACGCAGTAAGCCGAGGAAGCGGAAGCGAGTAAGGGGGGAGGCGGCCCGCACCCAGCTGCTCAACTGAGTGTTTTGTTGCTGCGCCGGGGTCATGTGGCCGGAATATAGGAGCATCCCCTTTGAATCGGGGTGGCAGTTGCTTTCGTGCTGGTTTCCCTCCATATATTGAAACTTGTTTTAGATAAGATAAGATACTGTTTATTTCATGTTTTTCCAAAACATGGGGAGATGAAAGAAAAAGCTGCTGAACAGCAGCTTGACAAGCTTGCACCCCCCGTATTCACACAGACAGCAGCAGAGCGCACAAAAGACGTGTCCATACAGATAATCTTTACAGAAATCATACAGTGATAAATCTATACAGTACTAACGCAATGGGAATTAACCATAACCTCCATGAAACCCACACGCAGACAGCATACATTCACGCTCAACATGACCCTGTCATTTGAAAGCAAAATACAACAATAAAAAGACAAACGATATCGGAGTAGAATAAATTCACTTTCTCTCAGTACAAAAATCCCGAAAAGGAAAAAAAAAGAAAAAAAAATTATGAAGTATAGTGAAATGAACAAAACAGAATTATATGTTTACTGAAGGAATAAATCTCTGAACACTGATTTTGGAACAGACATTCAGTCAAAATCTTTCTGATATAAATAGTTTAATATAGTTGGTACTGTCTGTCGTAGCATCTGGTCGCCATAGTTAGTTCGGCTGTACTGCACTACCCAGGGCTCAGGATGCCTAGTTGTATAAAAATGCCTGTTTGTTCGTAGGTTTGCTAGGTTAGTGACAGGTTTACCGTTCAGTTTCTTTTCATCTCTTATCATTTTACAAAGGCGATAGTTATAGAGGTTCTCCATGTTAATTAGTCTGAATTTCCTGAGCAAGCTATCTGCGGGACAGTCTGGTTTGGAATTTGTAATAATCCGGATTACCTTATTTTGCATTACCGAAAGTTTTCTAACGTTTGTTAATGTTGTCTTGCGCCATACTAAAAAACAGTAGTTTACGTGTGATAAAAACAATGTATGATAGATAAGCTGTCTTGTGCTAAGCGGAAATAAATCCCGATTTCTATACAATAATCCTATAATTCGAGCTAAGCTCGTTATGACGTGATTTGTATGAGCATCCCACAGCATGTACTCTGAGAAAAATACTCCAAGAGTTCTAAATTCGCTGACGATTTCAATAGGCTGCTGGTTTATGTGCAGATAACTGTTTGATACGATTATTTTGCTTTTAGCTCGGAAGACAATAGCCTTAGTTTTTTGTGCATTAACAAGCAATCCATTGCAAGCACACCAAGAATGAAGTTTGCTAAAGTACTGTTAGCGCGATTGACAAGCATTTCGTAATCATTTCCCTAAAAAAACAGGCTGGTGTCATCGGCGTAAATTATAAATTTTGGGTCATCATCAATGTTAACCAGATCATTTATATAAATATTAAATAAATGCGGTCCCAAAATGCTACCCTGAGGGACACCGAAAAACGTAGGTTTAAGTGAGGAGAAGCTATTATCTATACTAACCGACTACATACGATTTCCAAGATATGATTCAATCAGTTTCAAGGCAACACCGCGTATACCATAAAATTCTAATTTCTTCAGTAAAATACCCCGGTTAAGGGAATCAAATGCCTTTGTGAAATCTACGAAAACTGCCAGTACATACCGTTTTTCTTCAAGTTTTTCTAGAGTAAACTCTTTTTGATGAAGCAGGGCAAGCTCAGTGGAACGGTTTTCCCTGAATCCATATTGAGATTCAGTGGTAATGTTGTGTTTATCTGTAAATGACACTAGACGGGAATGAACGGCGCTTTCGAGGATTTTAGAAAAAATAGGTAGTATGGAATTTGGTCGGTAATTTGCTAAATTGTTTTTGTCGCCTTTTTTGGGCAGAACGCAAACTTTCGAGTATTGAAGCTTTGTCGGAAATATTCCGCTTGTCAGACAAATATTGAAAATATGGGTAAGAGGAATAGCAATAATGTCAGCCACGAATTTGATCGGGCGGACTTGAAGGTCAAAGATATCACTAGAGCTAGTATTTTTTAATTTCATGGTGGAGGCGCTGCGATCGCCGCAGGTTGCAACCGTTGTTACATTTGGTGGTCGCGTGCTCATCCCACCGCTGCCACCAGT
>JAJIZL010017166.1:70366-101437 GCA_023969395.1 Amblyomma maculatum
GCGGTGGCCGCGTCAGCTGTCCCACTTCTCGGTGGAGAAACGTAACACCGTGTGGCACCTCGGCTCTTCAATGTTTTTTGAACTGTGCGCGGAAATATTGTTCTTTTGTGTACGAAACAAAGGACAATGACCCAGTGAGTACCTCCGGTGAGTGCGGAGTGATTTTCGTAGATCTGAAGTCATCGTTTTTCCGCCTGCAACAACGTTTTCTGCGACAGACTGCTAACCCTAACAACACCCAGACGCAGCTCAGCTGCTGCCCTGGCCGGGCTGTCAGGACGCACCATGCCGAAGCCGGCGCCGGTTCGCTCACACCCGAGTGGCGCAAGTGCGGGAGCTGTGGGTTCATCAAAAAGTGTAGGCACCAAAAAAACTGAAAGCAGCCTCCAAGAAAAGGCGTTCCGACGCCCAACGCGCGATGGAGAGGACGGAACGCATCAGCTGCCGAACGCGGACGCTGAGAGTGGTCTTTCTGTGGGACTCACTAAGACTAAGGAGCAGCACGCAAGCGACCAAATGGACACTGAAGACGAAAGTGAGATCGTCGGCGACTACGGCGACTGGACTTTAATCAAGAAACGGAAACCTCAAAGGAAAGTGAAGCCTGAACAGCTTCGTCTTGAACGGGTAAGTCGACCCCTCTTTCCACTCTCGATCAGGCCACTCAACCGAGTACATGTGCATGATATACCTAAACAAGCCATTACAGAGGCGTTAGAAATGACCGCAAAAAGTTGGGAATTGGCAGATTTGGCTGCTTTCCGCTACGATGTGGTAGCAAATCGCGTCAAGGTCACTGTTAGAGATGAGGAACACGCAAATAGGCTCACCGCATTAACGCGACTGGCCGGGAAAGTGAACGGACGCGTCTGCACGTACGAGGTCACGATTGAACGAACGCCAACACGAGGCGAGGAAAAAAGTCGCGGCGTTTATCAAGGTGCGTCCTGGTCAAACCATTGAGTACATCAAGGACCACCTAAGATGTGAAACTGCAACTATTCTTGACGCGCGTTTGCTAGGAAAGACAAACATGCTGCTGTTAAAATTCGATACAGAGCAGCTACCCAAAAGGCTCGTTTTTATTACGAAATCACAAGGGTCTACGAGTACAGACCGAAAATTATTGCCTGCTATAACTGCCACGGACTGGGACATATTGCTAGGTATTGTCCAGCAGAAGAGGTTTGTAAGGAATGCGGACGGCTGCACTCTAAAGACACAGAATGCGATCAAGAGTTATTCTGCGTCGCCTGCCAGAAACCGGGCCACATTTCAATCAATTCGGCTTGTCCTAGTCGTGTACCAAAAGAGCCTAAAGAAAATAAGCAGAACCCTGATGCAGTTAAGGGAGAAGTTACATGGGCAGACAAGGCGCGACAGAACTCGTCGACAGAAACTGCGCTGCCCCCTGTTTACCAACAACAACTGGAAGAGTTGCGAAAAGAAAATCAGCAACTTAGAGAAATGCTGGAGAAAGTCCTTGCAAGGCTACCACCGGAACAAGACGTTCATGCATCTCAGACGCAGCGGCAACATGCTTCAGCTTCGCCCACTGGGCAGATGCAACGCGTGCGTTCGAAAAGCCGGCCCGGACGGTCGTCCAGTCGTAAAACAACTGCAAACTCCATAAAGCACCAACATACCGAAACATCACTGACTCAAACGCCAAAGACTCATCAGACGACAAAGGCACTTACCGCACAAGACTCGGCGTATGCGCAAATGCTGAGCATCATGAGGCAAGAGCGACACAACGAGACACAGCGTCTAGAAAAAAGCCTGCGGGATGAGTTTCAAACGATAACAAACGCGATACAGACTCAGATTGAGGCAATTTTTATAGAGTTGCACAAAAGCATCCAACACCAGAACGATGAGCCAAAAAGACGTAAGCCCGCAGAGGCGCAATAAGAATCAGATCAATATGTCTACAATGGAACTGCAGAAGTTTCACGCAGACTGGACCTACCCTAAGGGAACAAGTTAGAAAATTGAAGCCTCTGGTCATCCTTTTGCAAGAAACAAGAGGACCTTGCACTATTCGGGGTTACCGTACATTTCAGCAGCCTACCATATTTCACCAGAACAGAGGAAACCAACATGCACAGGGTCAAGCTGCTCTCCTTGTCAGAAACGAATGCACAGCAACCGAATTACAAATTCCTGATCTAAGTAATGAGTTCAGAGAAGTAATCGCTGTTAAAATGTGTCCTCCTGGGCAGCGGCCCATGGTGGCAGTCTCCGTGTATTATAGGCCTCTGACTGGCAGTCATAATACCGACTCATACGGGTGGCTCGCCAAAGTCCTGGCCCTGTCAGGAAGCCTCCCCATCCTGGTGGGAGGAGACTTCAATGCTAAGCACCCGACTTGGGGCTACGCCACAGCTGACCCAAGGGGACGCATGCTGCACGACACGGTAGAAATGTCTGGTCTGTACATATACAACACCCCGGACACACCAACGCGCATAGGACTACACGCCCGACAACGAGATACGACACCAGACCTGACGTTGGCCACACCAGGATTCATCAGGCAATGGGAAGTCGAACAGACAACATGGGGAAGCGACCACTTACCAATTTTGATCACCCTTAACCGAAAAAAGATTCGTGAAAAAAGGCAAACGGTTACCATCGACTGGGAAAAGTTTCGGACAGCCACTGGCGGCAACTTCATGGACTTCGCGCAATTCAGTGCCATGGTTGCGGAAGCACGGCCATGGTCCCGAGACACAATAATATGTGACGACACTACCACACACATGGATAGGCACCTTGCCAACTTGTGGCGAAAGGTCAATATCCTTACGCAACAATACAGATATAAAGGAAAGCGCCACAGGGATCTCATGAGCCTTAAGCGCCAATATCGACTCATCAAGGAGTACCAACAACAGCTCGAAACAGATTCATGGCACAGCACTTGTGCGACGCTCGGACGCAAACCCGGCCTTAAAAAGCTGTGGGGAATTCTACGAAGCCTGCTGGGGAAAAAGAAAAGCACACCACCACTGGCAGAGCTGTTCCTGCGCGAGAACCCAGCTGCACTCGAGGAAAAGGTGATCCACACGTTCTTCCCGCATGCTTCTGAGATACCCACGCCACCATTGCCGGCGATCACGATTGACAACACAGTGATGGAACTTGAAAAACCATTTACATTTGGCGAACTATTGGCAGCATTAGTCCACGGCAAACCGAAATCGGCTCCAGGACACGACGGAGTAACATGGCAGGAGCTCAGAAATCTTAGCGACGAAGCCCAAGATCAGCTCTTAACTATCATAAACGATTCATGGGAATCAGGAGTGGTGCCAGATGCACTAAAGCTATCATTGATATATCCCATACCGAAATCAGGGAAGGACCACACAAAACCAGAGAACCTACGGCCAATAGCTCTCACATCCACTATCTGCAAATTGATTGAGCGAATGATAGCCGCAAGAATACAGCATTATATCGAATACGTACAGCCTGGGTTGCATCCAGCCCAGGCTGGATTCCGTCCGAATATGGGCACGCATGATTGCCTTTGGCTGCTCCGCAGGGTAATCAACCGCAGGTCTCGCAAACAGACACCAGATTACATCCTCGCGGTTGATATGCGCAAAGCATTCGACAATGTAAACCAACAGGTAATCCTACAAGAATTAGCAAAAAGATATCCCAGCCAAAAAGCATACAACTGGATATGCAGCTTCCTTCAAAGTAGACCTATTAGGCTTCATGGCAAAGCTTCGGGATGGAGCCCCAGAACCTATTACTTGGATAGGGGCGTGCCCCAGGGCTCTATCCTCGGGCCTTTGCTTTTTAACTTGGCCATGACCCGCGTAGCAGAAGCGCTCGAGCGAGACACTTCGGCCCGCTTCACCATCTACGCAGATGATGTCACCATATGGACAGAGGCAGTGGATTACCCAAATGAAGAAGTCATGCAGACGGAGCTCCAAGCAGCAATCTTCAGCCTCACTGACAGCTTGGAAGCATTGGGGCTACAGCTCTCACCTGAAAAGACACAACTCATAAGCATAGACGGCAAGAATTCTACAAACACCAAAAAGCAGATTACACTGCATCTTGGACAACACAACATCACGTCTGCAAATGGGCAGACAAAAATCTTGGGGGCACAGATTTCTAGTTGCAACAGTCCTCGTAAATGGATTCGTACATTGCAACGTAACTGGACCCCGATGTTGCATATGATTCGCCGGATTTCAAACAAATACGGTGGAGCCCGGCAAAAATCGTGCCAAACACTGTCTAGAGCGGTTGCTGTAGGCAGGATTTTGTACGGGGCACCTGTCTATGAGTTTTCTAATCGCGATGTTAAAGACATCGAAAAGCTACACAGGGCCACTCTTCGCACCATTACTGGGCTTCCTAAGCACACGAGAAATGAAGAGCTGCTTAAAATGGTCAGCATACCACCCATACAAGACATTATAAGAGAAGCAAAAATAAGAATGCGATCCCGACTGGAAAACACGACCCAAGGCATGGGACAACCGAATCAACATTGCTCCGAGGCCCCTGGGGACAGACACTTCACCCCCGTGGGAGGCGCCGGTAATCGCACTAAGGCCACAACGACCTATTAGTAGGCGGAATGGGGTAGCTAAGCAACTTTTAGCACAGAGAACTGCCCTCACAAGACCACTCAATACAATAGACATCTACACTGACGCTGCATAGAAATGAAAGGGTGAATGTGGCATGGGTGTGTGTGCCAGCGCCTCAGCACAACGGACAGCACACGTGCCACCTACCTGCAGGAACAATTTTACACTCCGAGTTGCTTGCCATATGGGGAGCCATAAATACCATTACGACCGCTGCAGCCAGAAAAGATAACTTCAATGGTTATCGAATTTTAACCAAATCATATGCAGCGATTGCAGAGCTGACGGCACCAACTACAGACGACGCAGTGGCCAAGGACATCAGAAAGAGGCTGAAGGGAATGCGGGAAGTTGGAATAGAAATTCAAATTATATGGACACCGGGACATACTGGCACGGACGGGGGAAACGCAGCCGCGCAAGCGGCCGCCGCGCAAGCGGGTGGGCTTGCTGAAACGTACAATGCCCCACACCCCAACTCCATGCCTACACCGACAGACTTAAATCCTTACCAAACAATGCTCACTAAAGGCTCCTCTGGCAGATCGATGATGCACTATGTACGCACAAAAATAAAACACGACAGTAAGCTTAGATTACATGAAGCGACACCAACGCCGGTGTTTGAGGACACGAAAGGGCTCACTCGACCACAAGAAATATTTCTCAACAAAGTAATAACAAACGCTGCTTACACACCGCACATACTTGACAAGTGGTTTCTCCGAAGACACGAAACACTCAAACACAACATATGCACGCACTGTCAGGAACAGTGTACAGCAGACCTAGAACATCTTATATGGCAATGTCCATCGTTTTCACAAGGAAGAAACAAAATTACGCATATTCCACACGACGACATGCCCACATTAGCAGGTCAGGTTATATCAAGCACCGAAATACAACACTCCATTGCTACATACGGCAGTGAGAGCGGCCTGCTTCGAGTAGTGTGAGAGAGGTCGACTCACAGCGCGAAGATCGGCCGCATGGCAAGCAACAAGCAACAGCTTGAAGAACCGTTAAGACGAAGAAGTTACACTCCCATCCCTCCCAACTCCCCAAGAACCCAAACAGCGGCCGAGAGCCATCCCTTCCTTTCAATAAAGGCTTCATTCATTCATTCATTCAATTTCATGGTAATAGAAAAAAATTCTGTTTCTGAAATTGGATTCATATAAATCGTCTCAGGACAACTGTCCCTCAAGTATTGAGTGCAGTCCCCTGATGTTGCAGGAAAGGTCAAGTTTACTAGATAGTCATTCGAAACGTTAGCTAGATCTGTACCTGAAAATTTTCTTCCATTCATAACAATGTCATGAATTGTTTTCGACACTTGCACATTTTGGAAGACTGAACTTAGCTTTTTCCTCATTACGGTCGCATTAGACGAGTGTAGGAGAAGATTGTTGAAATATGTATCCCTGGCAGACTTAAGTCCCTTATTTAGTTTATTACGGTATTTCCTAAAAGCTTTCAGTAGTTCAGGATCACGTTGTTTTAGGAATGCTTCATACATCGTATACTTTGTTTTTATTTTCGCAAGTAAATCTCGATTGATCCATGGTTTTCGGGTCTTCTTGGATTGGGAAATATGCCGAAGTGGGAAGCTTGATTCATAAATGTTTCCAAATAGGGCAAAAAAAGTCATCAAAAGATGTGTTTGCATTATTAGATGAAAGCACATTCTCCCAAGATACTGAGAGTTGTTGACGAAACTTTTCTAGGTTGTTGGCTGAAAAATATCTTGCGAGACTCGGGAACATATTTTCTTTTTGGTGATGTGGAATGGCCACAAACACAGGTAAGTGATCACTAAGGTCAGATGCTATTACTCCAGACATGAAATCTTTGATGATAGAGCTAACAAGAAAAAAATGTTGAAGAGCTAGCGGAAATTCTTGTTGCCGAGGAAATAACGTTCTTGAGGTCATAACTATGTCATTTCTCTTGATTCACGAGTGTCGGACATCATGTCGATATTGAAATCCCCGCCACAAATTTGTTTGAGCCACACAACCAGCAATACCCATAGGATCTTCACAAAAGGTCTCAATATCAAACGTCATTTTTGTACACCCATGAGATGTCCATGCGTCCATTATCCACTAAAAGATCATCTTTTAGTGGATATCCTCATGACCTTAGCTTTGCGTGGTCGTGAAGATATCACAGTGTACACAACTTAGATGTTATAATGTGACTTTCAGTGAACATGCATAGTTCAGTAAATTTTTACTTTATATTTTGATTCGCACTAATGAAACATCTGTTTTGCTGACACATCTAGATTGTTTTTCTTGCGGTTCGCTGCAATTTCAAGCAGCGCGCACTAGCCAAACATGAATGTTACCGCGCCGGCCTACTAAACTTTTTTTTTTTTAAGCAACCGAATTCCGCTGGTAAAAACCATGTAGATTTGACTGTCATATTCAAATTGTCGACTACATGAATATATGCTATTGCAAAAATGTCACAAGGTGCAAAATTTAAATTGCCGTAAGAAATTAGATAATCGAAATATCCAGTAATTTAATTGCATTTTAATGCAGTTTATTTTTCGCGCCGTGGTGTTGGATCGTGTTTGCGTAGCGTACTGTGCGTGAGCACGTACCCGTGAGTCGAGCTTCCTGGAAATTTGACCGATTTGATGTGGTTCATTGTCTCCGGGCGCTACCAGAGAAAAACATGGGGGTAGCTCGTTGTGCGGACCGGATAAAGATAAGTGGAAAGGCAGGCAGAGTCTTCAAATAAAGCCCCTCAATTTCATCTTCAAGACCCTGTTGTCCCTTCTCTGCCTCCTCTGCACAGCCCCCCCCCCCCCCCCTGCGACCGAGAAAACGCGGTCCGCAGATGACTCATGCCGTAGTGCATGATAAAAACGTGGGCAGCTCGTTGCTCGTGCCAGAGAGGTTGAGGAGGACGTTGGAGAGACTCGCTGCCTGCCTACATTCGCGATCAAGAAATAGTGCATTCTTTGTGGCGAGCGAAAAATATTAAATGCTTTGCCTGCAGGCTTGTTCTATGAAACATTTGTTATGAACATGAATAATGCGTTTATTGGGCGACGCGCTGTCACTTTCATGATATCTTCGGCAACTCTACCACAAAATTAGCGCGGAGTAGCACGCCTTTTATTTTAGAGCGCAGCTCTTTGGCGCCCGTTCCTGGGTTTCGCGGCGGCGTCGGCGTTGTTCCTCGTAACCAGCTCCACTTTCACTCCCACCTTCCTTCCTTCCCTTACGGCGCGGTTGCTGTGTCCACAGAAAACGAGTGAGACAGATACTGCGCCTTTCCATTCACGTGAACCAACTTTGAAAGGCACGCTTCAGAGCTCAAGTGGACTTTCACTCTCACCTTCCTTCCTCCCCTTCCGGCGCGATTCAGGTGTCCACAGAAACAAGTGACCAACACTTCGCCTTTACATTCGTGTGAAACAATTATGAAAGGCACGCTTCACAGCTCAAGTGGAAGACGCGACCACAAATGGTGCACACTGCAAAGATAATTCATGAATAATGCAAGCGCCCACACCGAATACTGCAGGGTAACATGTGCAGTAACCGAGAATTCACACACTCACAGAGAAAAGCATCATATTTTGATGTAGCTTGCTTATATACGCCTAGTTCACCACGGTAAAAAAAAAAAAAAGAAAAACTTCGCTTTTCAAAATATGTCTCGAATGGCATCGTTCCAGCATTAAGCTTTTTGGCGCCTGTTCCTGGATTTCGCGTCGTCGTCGCCATTGTCCCTCGTAACCAGTTGTCTGTAATTGTACATACGTATGTATTGCTCGAATTAGTTGCCTAAATCTATAGAAAAGCTGAAACAGCTGACGAGCTGCGCTCAAATTTCGCATTAGAAAGTACCGTAATCGTCGTAATTTTTTACTTTGATGGCGTCCGCGGCGTTCGTCTCGTTCCCTTCCCTGCCTCCGCTGCGCAGCCACCACAACACAATAACACAATGCACGTGTTGTCCCTGCGAGCGAGAAGACGCGGTCAATTTAAGTGCAACGCGGACGTGTGTCCACAGATGACTCATGCCATAGTACATGCCTATTGCAATACACTCAACGGTCGCGAGTGACGTCGTCGTATTTTGGGAACGTCTGCTAATCTTGGCGCTTCCGAGTATTGCAGCTCGCGCTTGCTGTAATAGTTATGCACCCAACCAGTACATTCCTGTACAACCGGAAGCGATCCCCGGAAGCCGGAAGTGTCATTGTGCCTGGCATGCATATATGTTGCATGGCTGACACAAGCTCAGATCGCCTCAACCGCTCTCCGAGTTGCTGGCAGCCGCATATCGTCGCACGCGCGTCACATGGCCACATCTTCGCTGACGAAGTTGAGAGCAGCATTCATTTCAAGTTGTTAATCGCCCTGTGTATTGCCTTGTTCGTGAAGTACGCTTCTTCAAAGGTACGTGCGTTTCAGCATCCTAAGAGCACGACTTTTTCTGCTATACCTAAAGCATGAGCGAAGACATGGGCAGCACGCGCAGCTACGAGGAATACGCGTGCCACGTTTTCTGCTCTTGGTGAACCCACCGAGTGTGCCGAAGTGCATAATCCAGAAATGGTAGTTGGAGAGCTAGCCCGCAATGACAGCCCGGAGTCCACCTCTGCCATGTTTGACCCAGAGTTTATTCCCGCCGCGCAAGGATCGCCTGCGTCATCGGAACCTGTAGCTTTTTCTTTAAGCGGCGAGCCATTTTGCGCGCGTCCAACGCCTAGCAAATGTGCGAGTGACATTGCTGATATTGACATAAAGTGCATTTTGTGGGAGTGGATACTAGAAGAGAACATTACGCAGAAGGCCGCGACCTTCCTGCTTAAAAAGCTGTCGAAGCATAGCTGCTTTGCAGATTTGCCGCGCGACTGCAGAAGCCTCCTAAACACGCCCAGGTCAACAGCACTTGCTGCGAACATCACTTTTTGCATGCCTTCATCGCAAAATGGGTTGGTGCTTTGCCATTTTTTGTTCCAAGTTTTTTTTTTAGAAAAGCTAGACTGGCTTTTATTAGCTCACTTCAGAGAATAAGATTGTTGTCTTGCCATGCGAGCGGTGCTAGCTTATTCACACTGTATATTTTTCTGGATATTATGAAAAGTGTATGAAACTCTCTTTTCCTTTCTTGCTGTCATTACGCTCTACTTGTCCTTGTTTTCCTCTCCCTGTTCCTTTATTTCCACTGGCTGCAGCTCAGTACTCAGGTGCTTAAGTTATTAAATAGCAATTGCAGCGGCTGGCAACAATTTTTCCTTCTTTTTGGTATTTTAATAATGAACCACAGCTACTATACTGCTGTATTTGTTTCAGTGGCTGCAAGGTCAAACATGCGGTATGTTGCAACAGTGGATGATGTGCAAGCAGTTATAAAGAAACGGCTCCAACATGCTCCATGCCCTCTTAAACAGCAACAGGAAAGGCTTGCAAAACAAGGTATGAAAATTTCGCCACTATTTTGTACAAAACTGTGTGTGTACATACCAGTTAGATGCCTGTTTAAGCATGGCTTGAACAAATTTAAATGAGCGAAAGCTCAAGTGTGATTTTGCATGGTTTACCAAGGCTGTACACGGTTTGAATTAGGGGGGTGCTCAAGCTTCTCATTAAAAGTAGATGCGAGAGTGCCTTAACACCACCTTTTCATTCCGCTATTTTTAAAACATTTATTTGGTTGGTTTTTGGGGAAAGGAAGGCACAGTATGTCTCAGTTTTTAGTGGACACCTATGCTTAATTAGGTTGAAGTCATTCAGTCCCAGCGAGGTGAAATCTGAAGTTGCAGCCTGAATAGTGCAGCTTACACTGTAAAACAACTTCCAACCTTAATTGAAAAAGAAGTGATCACAAATTGTTAACTATGCTTGGTTCAGAGACAACAAGTTGTGAAATTTTTACATTCCTTTAACTACGGGCATGTTAATAGGCTTATTTTCTTCGCAAGTAAACGTTTTACATCCATTTTTTTTCACTGTTATATAGCTGTAAGTTCTGTTGCCAGCTTTCAGACAAGTTTGTTTTGTGCATGCGGCCTTTTTTTGTGACTATTTATTTTCTGTTACCTGTAAATTTCTTAATTTCCCAACTTCATTGTTCACTTCATCTTTCATATTTTCCAGGAGGCAAAAGCACGGACGCAAACTGAAACCCATGAAGAGGGGAAGGTGAATGAAAGCTTGCAGTCCTTTCGTGAATAAAGCTATAATTCACGTTATGTGTTTTGCTCAACAGCTATCCCTAGCTCCATTGAAAGTGCATGCTTGTACATCTTGGCAATGTCCATGCAATGTCCAGAGACTGATTTGGCAATGTCCTCTAGACATCATAATGAATGTCCATGTGGACGTCCACTGTGAGGCAATAGGGACCTCTCTGGAATATCCACTGGACCAATTGTGGGTATTTGTGGAGAGCCTCTGAATATTAAATATTTTGATTAAATATTAAATATTTCCGTGGGCCCCTAGTGCTAATCGTCCGACGGATATCTGATTCATTTCTAATGTCGACTGTAACTCTGATTTTAGGCACACAACCGCATTTCCGAAAGTAAGCCCGGGCACCATAATTCCTTTCCAAATACCCCTCAAAACCTCATACCTGTTGTATCCCCACAATGCCCTATGCTTCACTATCCCGGCATTTCTTCGCCCTTTTGCCTTAAGTGATTGCTCATGCTTTCCAATGTATGCCAATCCTTCGTTTACCCATACCCCCAGATATTTATATTCTGCTACTCTAGGTATTTCATGGCCTTGTATTTTAAGACCCTGATCAGTTGAGCCGTTGAAAATCATCAGACCCTGCTTAACTGCGCTAAAACTGAAGCCTAGAGCGTCCCCTTCGTCTCCGCAATATTTAACTAGAGTTTGCAATTCTTCCAGACTCTCAGCTAGCAGCACAATATCGTCTGCATACATCAAACCGGGGAGGCGCTGCTCTACCGCCTTTCCACCTAATCTATATGACAGGTTAAAACCTAGGTTACTGTCTTGTATCCTCCGTTCCAGGTTTATCATATAGAGCATGAACAGCAGCGGCGATAGAGGACAACCTTGTCTTAATCCTTTGCATACCTTGACAGCTTCCGTACTTCTTATCCCTTCCCATGTAATTTTTACTTTGTTATCCCTGTATATTTCCTGTAGGAACTCTTTTATCTCATAACCGATACCTTCTTCTTTAAATATGTTCCACAGGAGTTCCCTGTTTACGTTGTCGTACGCCCCGTTTATGTCCAGGAAGGCCAAATACAAAGGTCTATTTTCCACTCTGGATATTTCGATGTATTTGGGTAAGCACGAACAGGCTATAATCTAAGCGCCCACCATTTCTAAAGCCGTTCTGAAGTTTTCCGAATATCTTGTTACTTTCAACCCATGCTTGCACCTTTAATTTCACCGCCTGCATGGCCAACCTGTACATAACAGATGTTATGCTAATCGGCCTGTAGGATTTTATGTGCATCCTGTCTCCTTTCCCTTTATAAATCAAATTCATTTTACTCTGCCGCCAGCTGCCCGGAATTTGCTTGTTCGTTATGACTGTCTCCAAAGCTTTTAACGTTTCCTTAGTTCTTGGACCAAGTTCATTAATTTGCTTGATCAGAATTCCATCTATTCCTGTAGATGTGTCTTTTAGGAATATTTTTTTTTCTGCCTTTTTCCAGTTTAGATTGGTCAGTTCTAAGCTGCTTTGTATTCTCCTAGCAGGCCAGCGGCACCCTGCGAGCAGCGGGGAAAGTATTGCAGGATAGGAGGCTCGGTTGCATAGCGCGAACCCGAAGGCATGCGCAAAAGAAAGCATGCGAACAAACGAAATTTATGTCGTAGGTGTTTTAATTATTAGTTCTTTTATTTTGCAGATGCAATTTAGAAGTGGGCCGTTTTTGAAGCAGGACGCTTATATGAAATGAAGGATGGAAACACAGCCTCCGATGATCGATGCGCAGCCGCATTTCCACACCTGCATTAAATGGGTTGGCTGCTTTTAAAGAATTTTCGAATGGCCAGCTCCGTGATGCGTATCGTATGGCGACGGGGCATAATTTCTTAACGGTGCGGTACCCGAACTCCCTATACATGGTCGTCTGTAAACATTTTAAACAGTGATTTCGGCTCTTCTCTGAATGAAACCTAAACTGTGTCTCTGCGCAGTCGGAAACGTGAATGGTCCCATTAAAAAAACAAAATCATGTTTCACCGCGTATTTCGCAAAAGCCGTCATGCATATATTTATAGCATATTTATAGAACGCGAATTCTATTAGTTTGTGAGGACACCACAGTACTCCCGAAGTCCTGAGGCTGAGTGCAGGACAGTAAGAATAACAAAAAAGGTACGATTTTAGCGTATATTTATTTATTTATTTATTTATTTATTTATTTATTTATTTATTTATTATCAATACCTCATATGCCCCAGGAATGGGGTATTACATGAGGGATGGGCTGCTATTTCATATGAAAATAGATTCGATGGCTGCCTTGAATTGAGATGGATTGGAGTGGTGCACGAAGTCGACTGGCAGATTGTTCCAGTCCCGAGCAGTTTTTACGAAGAACGAACGAAGATGAGCTGTAGTCTGCGCTGGTGGAGGGTAGACAACTTTGGGGTGGCTGGTGTGGTTTGAGAAGCGATGAGCTGGTAATATCACTGAAACATCAAGTGGTGTGTGATAAAATTTATGAAAAAGGCAAAGCCTAAAGATGCAACGTCTCATGCAACGAGATATGTAAGGTGAGCCTTAGATTTAAGAGCAGTTACGCTGGAGTGATAAGAATAATCTGAAAAGATAAATCTTGCTGCGCGATTTTGAACTGATTCGAGGATGTTACAAAGGTTAGCTTGATGATGGTCCCAGATTGAGCATGCATATTCTAGCTTAGATCGAACGAACGTGAGGTAAGTTAGTGCTTTAATCGAGGCAGGGGCGAGGCGCAAATTTCGACGGAGGTAACCAAGAGTGCGATTGGCTTCGTTAGCAATGTTCGTTACATGTGCAGACCAATTAAGTGTGTTAGAAATTGTGATGCCAAGGTATTTGTATGATTGGACAGATGAAATTTCGGAGCCACAGATGACATACGTGGAGGGTTGATAGTGCTGTCGTCGATGAAAAGAGAGTAATGACGTTTTATTAGTGTTTAAAGACATTAACCATTTGTCGCACCAGGCTTCAACGCATTTAAGGTCATCTTGAAGAATGCGAGAATCGGAACTGTTATGGATGGGATGGTAGATGACGCAATCGTCTGCAAATAGGCGGATGTTAGAAACAATGTTACTAGGCAGATCATTAATGTAGATTAGGAAGAGCAATGGTCCAAGTACAGTGCCTTGGGGAACGCCGGAGAGGACTGGGGAGCAAGTCGATGAGAGTTTGTTAGCGTACACAAATTGCTTTCGGTTAGTCAGAAAATTACGTATCCATTCCAATACAAGAGGGTTAAGAGGGTTACTTTGGTCATCTGATGAGAAGAGAGGAGTCGCTGGAGAAAGATTTGATGTTGGGAAAGGTTGAGGGTCGCCGGAGAAGGGGTAGGCAGCGAACGCGATGGTTAGATGGCATTCTCGAGGCATTGCAGATGAAGCTATGTGATGTTAAGAAGATAGTGAGAGACCGGAAAGCGTGGCGTGACATGGTCCATAGGGTCACGAAGAGTCGGACACGACTGAACGCCTGAACTGAACTGAATGCGTAATCGTGAAAGTTTAAGCAAAAGTCGCTGATGGGGAACTTTGTCGAATGCTTTTTCAAAGTCTAAAAAAAGAGCATCTACAGGTACGTTTAAATCCAGGTTAGAACTTATGTCATTGATGAATAAAGCTAGTTGGGTTTCACATGACAGCCCTTTACGAAAACCATGTTGATTAGGATGAAAAAAGGCTATAGAAATTAGATATTTTACCATGTGAGAGTGAAGCACATGCTCCATTAGTTTTGAAGAGACGCTTGTTAGTGAAATAGGACGATAACTAGAACATGAAGATGGAAGACCTTTTTTCGGAACTGGAACAACCTTGCCTATTTTCCAGTCTTCCGGCACCACTCCTGATGACAACGATTGCTGAAAAATATGACTTAAAATGACGCTGACAACAGTTTTGGTGTGTTTTAGTACTTTTGAGTTGATGCCATCGACACCTGATGAAGATGTAAGTTTTAGTGAGTCTATAATTTTCGCGATACCGGAAGGATTAAAAATGATATCAGGCATGACTGCGTGATCATAGCTAGGGTAATCTGGTAAAGAGTTGGCGGGTTCTTGCGTAAATACAGATGTGAATGTGTGGTTAAGTTCTTCAGCTATTTTATTGTCAGGGATTGGACGGTTCTGCTTATCGCATAGTTGTAACGGTTGCGAGTGTTTGGGGCAAATCGTATTCCAAAACTTTTTAGGGTTATTTTTTATCATTGTTGGCAAGACTGATGAATAAAAAGAGCGTTTAGTTTTGCTAGCAAGTGATTCAAACTCCTTTTCCGCTGCGTAATACTTTTGCCATGAACATTGGTTGTTAGTTTTTTTAGCTGAACGGAATAGCCTTTTCTTTTTGTTATTAAGACGTTTCAACGTGATGTTAAACCATGGTGATGACTGTTTTTATCTTATAGTAGTAGTTGGTATGTGCGTTAGTATCAACTCATGCATTTTGTTCTTAAAAAGTAACCAGTTAGTTTCTACGGAGCGTTTTGAAAAATCGTGAAGAAGCCAGATGCAAAATTCTTCGAGTGCTGCATTAATTATGGAATAATTCCCCCTGTCATATAGTGTTATTGTTTTCGTTATTTTAGGCGTATGCGGCAGATGACAATGAAAGGAACCGTGCAAAATGGAATGATCACTAAGCCCTGGCAAATATGTGAGCGGAGAGAAGATACCGGGCTCGGAAGCTAAAACCAGATCGAGTGTGTTTGATGATTTGCTACCGCGACGCGTCGGCTCTGTGACTGTTTGCGTTAGTCCAAACGTTAGGCAAGTGTTTACGAAGTCACTTTCGCTGTTATTCTGTGATAGAACTGAGGCAAGATTTGACCAAGTTATCGCGGGGAAATTGAAGTCTCCGAAAAGCAGGATAGGTGATAGACGGTATGCGCTGGCTACTGATAATAGGACCTCGTGGAACTCGGCAACGAAAGAAATATCCGCATCAGGAGGGCGATAGCAGACACCAATTACTATAGGTGGATAAGAGGCGTTACTAATAACAAATGTAATTTCTAAGGGGGAGGATATCCTAAATTCAGTGCACTGAAAGTGGGCGGCTATCAGTACACCACGTTTATTATTTCGATCGCGCCGGAAAATATTGAAATCTGAAGAAAGCGAAAGTATTTCGGAGTCTGCGATTGATGCATTGAGCCACGTTTCGGTAAGAATGACCAGGTTAGATTCTGTTGTGTGAATTATATTACGGAGTGCATCAAGCTTTGGCAAAAGACTTCGAATATTAGTATATAAAAAAGAGATGTATGAAAGGTTAGGACGCGAATGATTTCCTTCTACGAGTATAAAGAGTGGGGGATAACGTGCTGAATGCTGGGGTCAAATATGTAGGTTTTGTTTCCGATGATTAGTTTGTTGTGTCTAAGTTTATATTTTCCTTTCTGTGCTTTACCGAATTCCAGGAGGTGCTTTCCTAGCGGTAAGCGTATGCGGACAGTAATCTTCAGAAGTGCTGTAACCTGTATCCTTTAGTTTTTTGGCACATGAAAGCAGCTTTTCTTTTACCTTAAAGTGAACAGACTTAACGATGATTGGTCGGTCACGGTCCGCCCTGAACTTTCCCAGCCTGTGAGCTCTTTCAATATCAAGAGGAACGAGGGTAGTATCTAATAGCGCACTACAATGCTTGATTACGAGGTCTTCCGATTGCGCCCATGTTTCGCGTTCGAAATCTTTATGGCCGAAAAACAAAAGGTTTGATCTGCGTGATCTGTCGTCCGAATCATCCAGTCTGTTTTCAATGCTGGCAATTTGCACAGCATTTAAACTGAGCATATAGTTAAACTGATTCGGTAGCACGGGCGAAAGGTTTTCGGCAGAGATGGAAGTTGATGTAGACGGCATGCAATGAACAGCGCGAGAGTATGTTGCACTCTGCACGCGGGGTGATCGGTTGCAGTAATAGATACCCGTATCCGCTTCCCACGAAAAATTACTGGATTCGAATCCGCTCATTTCCGACATCTTTTGCCCTCTGTGCTCGGGAGATACTTCATGCAAGGTTCGTGGTTGCACTTGACCGTGTTAAGTTTAGTCTGGTGCACTAAACATATGTGAACATGGTGCAGCTGTCGCGCTACTCATTCAAGACACGAAATTTCAATGACGAACCAGCAAGTCTGGCGTGTTTACGCAGCTAAAGAAAATGTTCACCGGAGGAATTATTTGACATATGTAGAGAATAGCATGCAAATGAAAAAAAAAAAAACGAGAGCAGCTGCTAGTTCACATCTGGCTAATGTAAATGAAATATTTCAAGTTAGCGCACAGTTGATTTCAGTTGAACTAAGGTTGTGATAAGTTTCTTTCACACATTTCCACCACTGAAGAAATTTTCACCTTGGGATAATCCTTTGGAACGACCTAAACAAATAAGCAATGAATATTTAGGAAAAACTATTTCTTTTTTCGCCCTCTCTAAGCGTGCCAGCTGTTAATTTAGATCAGGCTCAATAGCATGCTGCAGGTAAAACCTGGTTCTGCAG
Organism: Amblyomma maculatum; assembly: GCA_023969395.1. Taxonomy (NCBI): domain Eukaryota; kingdom Metazoa; phylum Arthropoda; class Arachnida; order Ixodida; family Ixodidae; genus Amblyomma; species Amblyomma maculatum. Next base: position 87,724 of record JAJIZL010017166.1, read on the forward strand.
CAGTCTGTCCCGCACGCAGCTGTTTCTGAAATCGGCATATATTTGCAATCGAATGGGAACGAACTACGGCAGGTGCAACAAACGTATTGGTGATGACAGACGTATAGTGAGGCAGAAATTGTGAACTATATTTTTTTCTAGAAAGTTTTTAATAATATATAGCGATCGCTTAGCAAAATTGGTCCGAGTGTCGGTTTTATAACACGTAGAATTCGTTTGTCTTCGAAACGAGAGCAAAATGCTCGCTCCCTGTTCTCTGCTGACGTTTGGGAAGGAAATTTAGATCGATGTTGCGTAAGCTGCATAGATAGCATTCATCTCCTGGTAACCGAAAAGTGCTGGGGCCGTATCCAGTGGAGGTTCCTTTCGGGAACCGTTGTCTTACAAGATGACGTCAATTTGACGTGGATGGATGGATGGATGGATGGAATATAGTAGGGTCCCTTTTGAAACGGGGTGGTAGCAGTAGCTATCATGCTCATTTTTCTCCCTATATATTAATTATTGTTTTAGATTGGTTAACTATACCATCATTCCATACGTCAGCAAGACAGCGGGCGCCGCCTCACGGCGAGGACGGAAAAGACAGCGGCCAGTCAGCGATGGCTTCAGATCGTAGGCGTGTGCACCACGAGCATGTGGAGCCCGTAGTATGCAGTCCGAATCACGCTAGCTCTATGACGGAGGAGTTGCTGCCGCCGTTGCGAGTATGAACGACCTGCTTGAAACCGGCATCGCGTCGGCGCGTCCGCGCCTGCCTATGCATGGCGGAAGTACATATACCTTGGCCTATGTAGCTGGGCAGTGTCCGTAGCCTCATCGGCCGTCAAGCGTCGTGAGTATGCGCGAACTTTCCGTGAATAGCTGTCACTGTAGGACGCAGCCGATGACACATGGAATCCGACCGCACTCGATCCAGTTAGCCACCGTCTGCTCCCCTCCCGCTGATGTAGAAGGGGGCAAATACCTAGCCCACTTAAGAACGCGAATTATTTGTCTCTACGACTGCCGGATTCAAATGGTCGCACTGCTGTTGACCGAGAGCTCCTGATCGCAAAGTAGCGATCAAGCGCGTAGAGCATCTTCGCTTCTGACGGCTTCGTCCCCACTTCCCAGATAACCATGAATATTCAGAGGATGTCCACAAATAGTCCTAATGTCCAATGTCACTTGTCGATATTGTGTGGATATTGAGAGGATTATTCGATGAAAATAATCATTTAGTGGATATTCTGAAGATATTATTTCGTGGATGTTCTTTCAGTGTATAGAAATCTAGCTCGGGAAAGTGCTTAAATGCTTTGAGTGGATGTATATTTAACTTGAAGTTATAGCACATATTGCGCATGTGTCGTCTCATACAGGGGAGAGATGTTTACCTAATGTTTGGTCCTTCTTTTTCCGAAGGAATTATTTAGGCTATCGACTGGCGCATTTCTTTTTTTTTTTTCATGCATGCCAACACGTGCGGAAGGCCAAACTTTGTAGAGACTCCTCACGTTGCGTTCACAGTCCCAAACGCCAGAGTTCCGAAACGAGCGCCGTCACAAACGCCAGAGTTCCGAAACGAGAACCAACAACAGAGCTGGCAGCTTTGTAGCCACGGTCATCGCCACCGGCCGCATAGAGAAAGAGATTGGTAAAGAGCGGTCACTCGGCGAAAACTGGCCCCAGGAAATGACGCGCGACTTTTCGCGCTGCCGCCGATTGATGGATGGCGGCACCACCGTGCGCATGCGCATGCGCGGACGCGCGCGCGACGGCACTCGCTGCAGCGGTAGCCCGCCGGAGCAGACGACAAGAAGTTGCCGAAGGGAACAACAGAGCTGGCAGCTTAGTAGCCACGGTCATCGCCACCGGCCGCGCCGCTAGCGCCACCGCCAGCATTGCTGCGGCAGTCGCCTCAGTTTGCTGCGTTGTTGTGGTGGTTAGTTCGCTTGTTTCTTTTTTTTCTTTCACGTGTTTGTGTTGTTCTCGAAACGGCGACCTTTTTGTTGTGTGCTTCACGTAGTCCCTCGCCCAAATGCGGCCAAGCACCAGACGACTGTGCGGGAGAACAGCTAAAATGGTGAGTGTTGATGTTACTGTTTCGCAAACAAAGTGTTAGGGTTCGTTTCTGGTATTGTGCAATTTTAGTGGCGGTGACTTTACCAGTCGGTTATCATTTCGGTTGGGGGCATACATTTCTAAAAATACACGACGTTTAGTTCGAGCTGGGATGATTGAACCGTCCATGTGGGCAAAATACTCAGTGCCGCTTCTTTGCCTCTAGAAAGAAGCATGCGTGTGGGACTTGTTGCTCAATAGGGATGGCAGCCAAGCTAGAGGCAAACAGATGCGATTTTGGGTGTCTAGAACAGCCTGAACATGAATAAAACACTGTGCAGGGCAGTCCCGCCGCCTACCATATACATTACCTCTTATTAGTAAATGACAGCTTTTCTGTTCTGGAACATACCTGCTGCTCACCAAGTTTACAGTACCCACCCACATGCACAGATGTGTGCGTGGTGCAGTGGCCTTACATTTCATTGCAGCCTTCTGCATCATGTTCATTCCTTTTCCAACAGCACTGCATGAACCCACGGACTGCAGCAGAAGCACGGCAGATGCGACAAGTGAATGGTGTGACCTTCCCTCAAGCGTCAGTACTCCTCTCTGCCCTGGACAATACAAGTTACCCTTGCTAAGGTACCCACGACTGGGACTGTGTAGTTTATGTATAATGCCTGTTTTGTTACATATCATTTGCAATAATTCGGAAATCAGTTATGGTATTTTTTGTCTCTACCTAAGTGCTGTTTCTCGCCTTGTGTATTTTTATTTTTCTGTATTGTGCACATCGCCTAATGTGTGTCAAGTATTGTCAATGCATCCGTCTACATCTGTTGCATCTCTTGTGTTTTATATGCAACAAAATAAATTCATTTCGCAAAGCACTTGGCGTCTTTTCTGCAATACTGTTTTGCAAAGCTGTGGCGCAGCTGCGTTGATGGCCTGTTTAGAGAACTGGGAATCTATTTTTACTGTTATGCATGCTGAAAATAAACACTAGCAGACCATTTAAAGCCAAAATAATGCGCCAAAAGGGCAGGGAAGGGCGCAGCGCATGGCTAGCATTCAAATCGCGCGCCTTTCAACAAGACCGGAAGTAGTTGCCGCTGGCCGCTTGGTGCACTACAGTCAAATGGCTGGGCCCTATGGGAGTGTCCGCTCTTTACCAATCTCTTTCTCTATGCCGGCCGCGCCGCTAGCGCCACCGCCAGCATTGCTGCGGCAGTCGCCTCAGTTTGCTGCGTTGTTGTGGTGGTTCGTTTGGTTTGGTTTGGCAAAACTTTATTTCCCACAGTAGGGGTCCTGGAGGACACTCGGCTAGGCGCAAGGTGTAGAGGGCAGCTCCCACGTCGGAACAGAGAGCCCAAAGCTCTCCGCCGCCGCGCGGGCCTCCTGGACAGCCCGAAGCTGATCATGTAGTGAAGCACTTTTTAAAACTTTGTCCCAACGTTCCTTGTTCTTGGCGTAGGCGTCGCTCGATGCACAACCACACAGCATATGGTTTAAGTCTACACGGTCACTGCACCGTTCACACACATGTTCGCTTGTTTCTTTTTTTTTCTTTCACGTGTTTGTGTTGTTCTCGAAACGGCGACCTTTTTGTTGTGTGCTTCACGTAGTCCCTCGCCCAAATGCGGCCAAGCACCAGACGACTGTGCGGGAGAACAGCTAAAATGGTGAGTGTTGATGTTACTGTTTGGCAAACAAAGTGTTAGGGTTCGTTTCTGGTATTGTGCAATTTTAGTGGCGGTGACTTTACCAGTCGGTTATCATTTCGGTTGGGGGCATACATTTCTAAAAATACACGACGTTTAGTTCGAGCTGGGATGATTGAACCGTCCATGTGGGCAAAATACTCAGTGCCGCTTCTTTGCCTCTAGAAAGAAGCATGCGTGTGGGACTTGTTGCTCAATAGGGATGGCAGCCAAGCTAGAGGCAAACAGATGCGATTTTGGGTGTCTAGAACAGCCTGAACATGAATAAAACACTGTGCAGGGCAGTCCCGCCGCCTACCATATACATTACCTCTTATTAGTAAAGTGGACAGCTTCCTAGCCCAGCTGAAAAAGTTCATTGGTTCCAGTAAGAATTCCAGCTGGTTTTAACTGGAGCCAAATGGAATTTGTGGGTTACAATTGGCAACAGCTTGCCCAATTGGTTTTGCTAGCTGGCAAAATGTTCTCCTATTGGAATTCTTAATGGTAACAGAATATGGCAATGGACGTAGTTGGCATGCTTATCACTAGTTAGAAACTTAACTGGTTCCAATTAGAGGTCCAATGGGTTCCAGTAGGAAACTAGGCTGATTCCAATGGGCATCCAACTGTTCTAATTTACCAGTTCCCCTTCAATATTCCACTGGTTCCAAATGAAAATGAGGTGGTTTCTTATTGAAAACAAGGAAATAAGTTCAAAATGTCACACTTTCTTTCCTTTGGTCATCCAGCATGGATTTAAGCAGTTAATGAAAATTTATGTGCATGACCATGTTACAGTGTACATAAAGTAAATGCTATTTTTGGCATAGTTTAATCTGTTTGACTCATAAAAGAATGGCATTGCCAAGAAAGTCAAAATTACTGATGTTATATATAGTTATAGACATCTGCTTCTTTAAATAATCCTTTGAATGCATGAAATATTTTAAACAAATTTTAAGTTCTAGTTTAAAAGGAAAGAAAATATTTTCAAGATTTCCATAGAACACAATTCTTGCAACTATTGTGAACTGATGTTTCTTAATTGAGTACAGAATTGAAACCCTGCTAATAATCGAGTAAAAAACCTAACACACTTTATTTTAAAAGTACTGGTGAAAAATAAGAAAACTCAATGCTTTGGATGAGACCAGAACATGTGCACATATACAGGTGCATATCTACAGGCATATATATACGATATATCCCACGGGCATATATATTATATATGTACGACATTCTTTCAGCTGCTGTCTGCTAGCGTAGCAGACGATGCGAGTTCCGATGATCGCCTACATCAATCAAAGCAAAGTGCAGCGAAAACAATTATTTGCAAAAACTTAAAATTGATTTTAATAGCAGTAATTTTAAATATGTCACTTATCACTTGCTATATAATTTTGACTAATGCATGTTTTCCGCACAGTGAGCGACATCATCGCTGTCGTGCCTTCGGCTTTAGCCTTCAGAAGCCAAAAATAGCCATTCCGAAGTCTAGACTAGACGACTAGCGAGGGACAACATGGCGGTGACAATGGCAAGCATGACTATAGCATGACGGCATGTTCGTGCAAACGCGTGTTTGCAAATGCTCTGTGCGGCTAGAATCCTGCGCTAATTATATGTTACCATAATTTAAACGTAGCCGTCATTATGAATGATTTTTCGGCATTTCATCTGACGCACTAAGTGGTATCACAACTTCTGGCAAGACTAAAAAATGTGAAGCGACTTCTACAAGGCCTACGACATGCTACTCTTCGGTAAGTAAAAAGTTTCTTTTCTTGTGGTAATCCCACCCTGTGTAAGTGTTCTAAGGTTGCATTGGTGTTCAGCTAAATTTTTAGAGCGTAATTAAGGCACTGACAAAGACCAACATTGACTGAAACGGGCCCGATAGCTACGATGACCGCTGCTGATCTCATTCGAGCGAACTGTCCAAGTGAGGTGATAACTTTTGTTCTCCGTGATTGATTTCCGTAGATTTATTGTATTAGCCTGTCGAACTACGTTTGGATTTACCTGCGGCCAGCAGAAAACCAACTTCATTATCCGATTGTTGCCGCCTCAGAACCGTCACTGCATATCCTGGTGGCTTCACTGTGATGACATGAAGCGCTGGTAGTTAGGTTTAAAACTAGAAACCTAGGCCAAAAATGTGTGAACAGGCAAAGACCGGTGGCTGAATGATTCAGTCTATACCTATTGCGACTAGGTTTATCCATGCTGCGATTGTGAGTGAGCATGTACCTTACTCACCTTTCACTTGTTTCATTTGGAAGCACCATTCAAGGAAAATATTTAGAGACCACATGCTTGTACAACACTTCACTTGTCCCTTGGAGGATTCTCGCCACATGTGTTTTTGCATTTGTATGTGGTTTTGCATTTTACTCGTTCCAGAGCAAAAACTTGTACTCGATGACTTGTACTTTCTAACTAAACTAAGCTTTGCTAAATGCACTTTTTTTTTTCTCTACACGGCTACAGGAAGCGGCTGCAGGACATGGGCATGCCACTGCAAATGGCTCGGGAGACTGCCATGAAAGACGTGACGGGCCTCATCAACGAAAAGATTGCATATCTCAGAAGGCAAGCGAAGAGGTAATTGAATAATTTTATACCATTTTGTGTGTGACATTCAAAAAGCATCTAAGCTTGTCAGCTCTGTGATTACTTATGCTTGCCTTTATTACTTTAGGGAACAAGCTGCCAATGGAGCACTGCAGGGAGAAACCACACAAGCAGCTACGGCAGATGGCGATTGCTGAAGAATGCACAAAGGCACATTCAAGAAATTTTTTGAATTTGGATCTTTCACCATTCAGCTGCGCTGTTTTATGGGTAGCTAGTTTAAAAGGATCTTATTTGTTTCAAGTAGAGAAGCACTTTGCATTGCAAGTACATTCAAGTAATAAATGTGAAAGTGTGTTATTGAATAGAGCTTTGTTGTCTTCATTTCAAGTAATTCATGCAGATCTTGTTCTGGCCCACTCCAAACACAGAAATTAGTCCTGCAAGCATCAACATGCACCAGATGATGAGAGTATGGGTCTAGTATTAGTTCCCTAGTTAATATTCATTGGAGTAGGAACTTCCCAGCTATAATGGGGCAGCATTGATTCCATTATGTTATAATGGGTACTAGTTGGAATCGCCCAGTTAAAACCTATTGGAGTTGTCCAGTTAGAACCAGCTGGAATCGCCCAATTATAACCAGCTGGAATCGTCCAATGGGAACCAGCTGGAATCGCCCAATGAGAACCAGCTGGAATTTACCAATGGGTGTCCGAAAACCTAACTGGTACCAATTAGAAAAATTCCAATAGGAACCAATGAACTTTTTCGGCTGGGAGCGCAGCTCTAGAAGGCAGTTCCGGCCTTGTCTTGTGATGGTGAAAGACTGCCAAGAGCCCGTCATTCATTGCTACTCTCGAATATATAGCAGGCATTCAAGGGCTTGGGTTTAGATAGCTATTAAAGTTCTTATCTTTAAATTTGCTATGTTTTTGCTCTTGTTTGGGAGTCAGCTGCAGTTTTCTGAATGTAATCATTTTTTAACATTAAAATTTTCTTGTGTTCATTCCTTGAAATTTCCTTTCATTTAAGTTGTCATACTTAGTGAGATCCTGGTGGTCTTGTATGTTTTTTTCTTACACATGTTGCTTTTTAATTTAAGCGGAATGTTGCCCCGGGAACACTGGAAGATTGCATCAAAATCCTTTCCACTGTTTGCGAGGCCCAGCATATGTTTACGTTGATGTATGTGTATATTGTTGGTGTAATTACACCAATGAACAGTTTCCTTCCAGGATACCCACCATTTCACTTTTTTTTCCTGTTTATATTAAAAGGGTTGTCTTTACCACTTCTTGCAGTGTGTTTACAATATGAGTTTTTGCCATGGATTTTCAAAATATTTTGTTGAAGAATAGAATGCTGTCTCCACAAGTGTGCTTGTTTAGGATATACTGCCAGTGCATTCCGACTGCTGCTGAGTTCATTTTTCCAAGCTTAGATTGCATCAATGAACATGCTTCATTTGCATCATACCCACCATTCTACTTTTTTCATGTTTGTGATAAATGTGCTGCCGTTACTATTGTCATGTATTTATATATGTGCATTTGTATATTTGCAGATCATCAATGTGCACCCCGGACCTGATATCACAGAGGCAAAATAAAACATAAATGACCAAATAAACATGACTGTACAACAACAATTTTTCTTTGTGATTTTCAGCAGTCGCTGTAAAGTATGAAATCAATTACTTAGTGCACTCTAAATGTATTTAGGGCATTTCCCCCGAAGAGAAGTATATTTGCAGGATGGTAGTAGCTGCACAGTAACGCCCACTCACCCTACTGTATAATAAGCGAGTAATTGCTCAATATATCCACCCAGGTGGAGCCATATGCTGCTTGGGTGGACATTATTGAGCAATTACTCGCTTATTATAAAGTAGGGTACTCCTAATGCGCAACTCACAGCACCAAAAAATATATTGGTTAATATCCACACAATATCATTTAATGTCTCATCAATATTGTGCGTGGACATGCTGTGGGCATTATATGGGGATCCACAAGTGTCAAAATGGACATTCCATGGATGTTATGTCAACATAATATCAACTTCTGTAAACATCATATGGACATCGGATATCTATTTATGGATGTTCATTGAATATCCATTGAATACGACACAGTTTTTCGCGATCGGCACACAGCCTTAGCCAGTGTTGCCGCAAAACCTCCTCAGACACGTAGAAGGCGTAGTCTCGTTTTTTTTTTTTTTTTTTTTTACTGCCTCCGTTTACTAAAACCACAAAGCGCTGCCCAAAAAAAAAAAAGAAAAAAAAAATACCACGGCCGTACTCAAGCAACTGCGCGGCGCGCGCCGTCGCTCGACTACGGCCATGAGGCGCCACAGCGAGCGCAATGCGGTTCCCTCTCAAAGCGTACCAACTCGTTTAGGTTCCTGCGCCGGCCAGCAAAACGGTTCCTTTCGGAGCGGTGGCCCCGCCCCGTGACGTAGGCGAAAAACGCGGAGCCGCCTCCGGAAGTTTTGGTGGTCACGCTGGACGTGACGCAGCAACCAATTAGGAGCGGCGAAAGGAACCAGTTCCCGAACGGAATCGTCACTGCTTTCCAACGTTGCTGCAGTCGTCCACCGTAGCAGCGCGCTGTTGAGGCCACAGAGAAGAAAGCCAATGCAACGCTCTTCGCCAGGTAATCCCAGCAGTAATCAGCGACTAAGTGCTGAACTACTCTGCAGGCATAGACGAACGTATTTCTATGCACAAGCAAAGCTTACGCTTCAGAATATTTGCACGCGAGAACTTGCTTCGTAGGTGGCATGGCTTGGCGCAGCTGCGTTTTTGCCTACACCCCTTGTCACTTCCGATCGCAGCACCACCTTTATTTACAAACATGACACGAGGGTACAGTCATAAACATTGGGTACAATGGCTAGAATAGGGGAAGTGTGCGGACCGTGCTGCCGGCTCTCATGCCCTTCCACGATGCTCTAGAGCATGGAGGAAGGAAAGAACTTAGGAGAGGCCCTGACGTCATTTTTTTGAAGCCGGTGCGGTTGTTGTTGTTGAAACCCTTTATTTCCACCGAGAAGAAGCTCCGTTTCGGACTCCCCGGCACGCAGGCCTGATGGAGCCTTACTAAGGAGCCTCGCGAAAGAAGGTCTGGTGAATATGCATTGTTGCTTCACGGCCTCAGCCGCCAGGCGGATGGCTTGCTGCTGCTGAGCGGGGTCCTCACTTCGCAGCAGGGTCTCCCAGGCGTCTCTATCTATATTTTCTTTAGCTCCTGGGCTGTTGTTACATTCCCAAATAATATGATCTAGAGTGCCCCATCTCCCACATGTTATGCAATGTAGATCCTTTTCATCTTTTGAAATTGTTGCATATACCCAAAAGGGACTAATATGATTGCCCCCTTGTAGTCTCCTCCATGCAATTGCCTCCCCGTTTCCGAGGGAACGGTCTGGCGGCGGATAGACCCTTCTGCTTAGTTTATAGTGCTCTGTAACCTCTTTATACGAGATTAGGCTATCTTTTATATCCATGCAAGAGGGCTGCTCGGCAGCCGCCCGGTGATAGAGAGCTCGGGCAAACTCGTGAGCAGCCTCATTCCCTGCGATGGATTCATGTGCTGGTATCCATATAATTTCCACGTTGCGCTCAAGCGGCCTCGATTCGAGGACTCGTTTAGCTTCTTCTGATATTCTTCCCTTCCCAAAATTTCTGACCGCATTTTTGCTATCGCATAGTATTAATTTAGCCTTGGTACCGACACAAACGAGCGCTACTGCCAATTCCTCCGCCGCGTGTGCGTCTCTCGTGCGGCTTGAAGCCGATACTACAGGTGCTCCTGTTCCGTCGACTACTGCGGATACGGCTGCTCCTTGCCGTCCACATGCAGCACCTACGTAGGCCACTTGTTCTGCTGGTTGTTCTCCCATTCTTTTCTCGTAGGCTCTGGCTCTATGCCCGCGCCTCTCTTTGTTATATTCGGGGTGCATATTTTTTGGCATAGGCGGGACGCGTATCCTGGCTCTTATCTCTTCCGGGATATCCACTGGCTTATGAGCAGTGTATCCCGGTTGGATGTCTATCCATTCTAATATTTTTCTTCCTGTTTCAGATTGGCTAAGTCGCTCCAGCTGAGCTATTCTAACTCCCTCAGCTAGCTCGGCCCATCTGTTGTGGGTACCCATTTTCTCAAGACGTTCCGTTGATGTGGATATGGGAAGTGCCAGAGCCCTCTCGGCACATTTCCTCAGTATCCTGTCTAGTTTATCTATGTTCTCTTTGTTCATATTTAAGTACGGCGTTGCATAGCAGACTCTGCTTGTTATGTACGCCTGTGATATTCTTAGGAGGCTTCTCTCTTTTAGGCCTCTCCCTTTTACTGTTATCCTTCTGAATATGCCTTGCACTTGATCCGCATATGTTGCTAATTTCTTTATGGTATTAGTATTGTTGCCTTTATGATTGATAACCATATCCAGGACCCTCATCTCCTCGACCTGCGGCACCTCTAGGCCCTCTACTACCACTTTGACGTTTATTGGCTTTTTGTCTCTGCTGTTGGTGTTGTACCTAAAGAGCTCCGACTTCTGCGGTGAGCATGCTAGTCCTCTGTCGGCTGCATACTTCACCACGGCGTCTGAAGCTCTCTGCAGGTTCCACTCAATTTCTGCATCACTTCCATTGATCATCCAGATGTTAATATCGTCAGCATACATGCTGAACTTTATTCCAGAGATCTCATTCAGCTTAGCTGGGAGGCCTCTCATTGCTATGTTGAATAGAAATGGAGATAACACGGCACCTTGAGGGGTTCCTTTGCTTCCTAGCCTTATGCTGGGAGACTCTGCGTCCTGAAATTTAATCACCGCCCTTCTGCCCTGAAGAATGTTCTTAATGTAGTTGTATGTTCTTTTGCCTACGTTTACTTCAAGACCTTTTAGTAACGCGTCATGTCTGATATTATCGAAGGCCTTCGTGAGGTCTAGGCCTAGGATCACCTTAGTGTCTAGCCCTTTCTTGTCTATGATATCATGCGGCCGCGCCGCGACCTGCCGCTGCAACGTCTCTCCTCCTCCCTTACCCTCCGCAATTTCTTTCTCCACAACGCTCACAAAGACGCCCGACTACTGTGCCGGAGTTCCCGGGATCGAATCCCGGCCTCGGCGGCTGCGTTTCGATGGAGGCGAAACGAAGTGGCGTCCGTGTGCTGTGCGATGTCAGCGCACGTTAAAGATCCCCAGGTGGTCGAAATTACTCCGTAGCCCTCCACTACGGCTCCCCTTTCTCTCTATCCACTTTCACTCCCACCTCCATCCCTTCCCTTACGGCGCGGTACAGGTGTCCACAGAGCAAGTGTGACAGATACTGCGCCTTTCCCTTCCTATGAACCAACCTAGGGCCCTTAGCAACGCTGTTGCTAGTGGCCTGAGTTTTCATAGCAACAGCATCGCCGTTGCTAATGGCCCGACTTGGCTAACCCTAAATTTTGACGTCACTTCCGCCACACTTTCTCCAATGGATTGGGAATGGCAAGGGCATGGATGAAGGAAATAACTTAGGAGAGGCACTGACGTCATTTTTTGAAGCCGGCGCGGCCGCCTCTCCTCCTCCTTTACCCTCCGCATTGTCTTTCTCCGCGACGCTCACGTACCTAGGGCCCTTAGAAACGCTGTTGCGCACGTTAAAGATCCCCAGGTGGTCGAAATTGCTCCGTAGCCCTCCACTACGGCTCCTCTTTCTCTCTTTCCACTTTCACTCCCGCCTTCCTCCCTTTCCTTACGGCACGGTTGAGGTGTCCACAGAAAACAAGTGAGACAGTTACTACGCTTTTCATCATCATCAGCAGCAGCAGCATGACTATACCCACTGCAGGGCGAAGGCCTCTCCCATATTTCTCCACTTAACCCGGTTCTGTGCTAGCTGCATCCACTTCACCCCTGCGAACTTTACCTCATCCGCCCACCTAACTTTCTGCCGCCCTCTGCTACGCTTTCCTTCTCTTGGAATCCAGTTTGTTACCCTAAGCGACCATCAGTTATCCTCTTTTTGCACTACATGTCCTGCCCATGCCCATTTCTTCTTCTTAATTCCCACTAGAATGTCTGTAACCTAAGTTATTTCTCTGACCCACTCTGCACGCTTCCTATCTCTTGATGTTACCCCTACCATTTTTCGTTCCATAGCCCTCTGGGTTGTCCTCAACTTTAGAACTCTCTTGGTTAGCCTCCACGTTTCAGCCCTATAGGTGAGTACAGGTAAGATGCAACTGTTATATACTTTCCTCTTTAGCGATATCGGTAAGCTGCTAGTCATAATCTGTGAGTGCTTGCCAAATGCGCTCCATCCCAATCTTATTCTTCTTGTTATTTCCTTTTCATGGTCCGGATCTGTGGTTACTACTTGTCTTAAGTAGACATATTCGCCTACTACTTCCAGTACTTCGCTACCTAATGTAAACTGCTGTTCCTTTCCGAGGCTGTTGAACATTACCTTAGTCTTCTGCATATTGATTTTCAAGCCTACCTTTCTACTTTTCCTGCGCTTTTCCTTTCCTATATATCAACCAATCAGCAACGCTGTTGCTAATGGCCAGAGTTTTCATAGCAACAGCGTTGCCATAATGGCCCGACTTGGCTAACCCTAAATTTTGACGTCACTTCCGCCACACTTTCTCCAAAGCATTGGGAATGGCAAGGGCCTCTCCTAAGTTGTTTCCTTCCTCCATGCTCTAGAGAGAGAGATCTAGGGGGCGCTGACGCCCGCTTACAAGTAAACTTAAATGTAAGGCTCCTCCAAAAATGGAGGAGCCATACACGTCCACTCACTGCGTGTAGCGTGTCGTCTGCTCGCCGCGCGGTTCATCGGCCGCGTTTGAGAACCCCCTTATGATCCGATGCATGCTTTCTGCTCTTAATACTTCTACTTTTACAAAAATGTCTTATTTACTAGCTAAATATCTAAGTGATGCCGGTGTAAATTTATAATTCTTTACAATGGTCTTTTTTTGAGCGGAAGAATTACAACCCGCATTCTAAGCGGGATTTCGCCTGGGTTACTTTGAAACCTCCTTCGAGCAATCACTCCAAGAAACACTTGCCTCCAGTAAGTTGCGGACACGGGCCGAGATAAAAAAGTTAGATTTGCTAGCCATAGCGCTAGCGCTAGACCACTGTGCAATCTAGGTACCAAGTGTTCTTTATTTTTTTTTTTTCACGCGCTAAGCTGCCAGTCCTGCAAGGTGTGCATTGAAGGTGTTTGGCTTCACCTTCTGTGACACAGTGGTACTAAATACGTTAATTAGGCCTCCTTAATCCTATTGAAAACCCAAGGAGCCCTTTAAGTACTTAGATAGATAGATAGATTAGATAGATAGATAGATAGATAGATAGATAGATAGATAGATAGATAG
>JAJIZL010017166.1:101447-147232 GCA_023969395.1 Amblyomma maculatum
GATAGATAGATAGATAGATAGATAGATAGATAGATAGATAGATAGACAGATAGAGAACTTTAATTGTTTAACGGAATAGCGTGGGTGGTTTCCTCAGTCCAGGATACCATTAGCCTGGGCTGTCTCCTGGCCCCTAGTGAGCAAGCTGCGCTGCTCAGAGAGACCCGTGTGGGCCAGCTCTGCCTCCCACTCCACTTGGCTGAGCGCTCGAGCTTTATATTTCTCTAATTGCTCTTTGCAGTTCCGTATCATGTGAAGGATGTCCGAGACTTCACCGCATGCAGTGCATGTGTTATTTTTAAAATTTTCGGGCCAGATTTTGTGGTACTTTGCTAGGTTTGGGAATGTCCTAGCCTGTATGTTCCTCCAGGTTACTGCCTCCTGTCTGCTGAGATCTTTGTACTTAGATAAACGTGGCAAAGCGTGGTAGAAGAAAGCTATAGGAAGCAATACTTTTCTAAACACGGGCTGTAAACACTGCATGTATATCCATGCTTAGCCAAGGTAAACCACCGCTGATGTTTTTTTTTCACCGTGAGCTTTTTTTCCGAGTAGCTAGATGAGCAGCTTAGGAATTACAACTTAGGGATAGTTGTAATTTTGTTTTCGGAATTAATGTATTGCTACGGTGCCGATTTTGATTGGGCCTTTTAATTTGGCTGTTTTTCTTCTGTGAGCAAAGAAAAAAAAGCACCTCTGCTGCAGAAGACGAATTCATTCCATAATTGAATAGCATGCATGCACTCAAGCATTGAAAAACTTCATCCATTACTGCAAATTGTCTTTTTTATTTTGTTTCAGCTCTTCAGCAGAATTATTAAATTAATCAGGAAGACCCCAGGAATCGAGTGCTTGCAGGCTATGCTTAAATGAAATTCTATAGCTGCGCTCATTTCGCGTTCACGTTCGATGCTATATCCTGTGAACATTTCAAAACGTCTGCCCCTGAACACAGGTGCATATATATTATAATAACTACTTCAGAATGCAAGGCCGTCGCCAGGGTTCTTCAATAGTTTAACTCGACCTTCTGAAACATTTGCCATGTCGAGCTGTTACATAGCGAACAACACGTTCCTCAACCGGCACCTGCAGGAGATCCAAATCAGCGATTAGGCGCACACTGCACGTTCGGTGACACTCCACTGATCTCATGAAGCCTTATGACGTGACAGAAAATTCCATGCGTGTGATTAAAAGCAATTCAGAACTGGCCGTCGCGTGGTATCAGACTCCCCTTGATCATTATACGTCATCACTATAGTGGCCGTGCTGGCGCGATATGGGCACAGCCTCAACTTATGATTATTTTTCTTGAAACGGGTTTCGACACATGCATTGCAAGGCGCGATCAGAGAAATGGTCCGGAACGCGCATTCAGAGCGACCGTCCCCGAGGCGAAAAGCCCGTGTGCTGTGCGACATCAGTGCACGTTAAAGAACCCCAGGTGGTCGAAATTTCCGGAGTGCTCCACTACGGCGTCTTTCATAGCCTGAGTCGCTTTGGCACGTTAAACCCCACAAACCAATCAACCAAACCAACCGTTCTATGAATTAACATTTGCAGTTGCGCCGTAAATAACGTGCCAATGCTAACGTACAGTGTTTTTTTTTTCAAAGAAGGTCGCAAACGGTAGCGTTGCGCTTTTCAATAATTTCAGCACACAAAACAACTCCTCCTAGTACTATTTGTACCCGCTTTTGTAACGATGTACAAAACAATGACTTTGTCGCTGACTCATCATACAACGTCAGGCAAAATGTGCACCAAAAAACAACGCAAGGAGCCCACATCACGCGTATTTCATGTGCCGACCTGACGTGTAAGCGTGTAGGTGCGCCATCTAGCGGAGGCATCACCACACGACTGCAACGCTCCCTAATAAAGGTTTATGAATGAATGAACAGGCGCCGCTTGGTGGTAATCTCACTTCAGTATTCTAGCCACTGTAACGAGGGTCCTCTGGACATCTCCATAATGCTCGCTGGGCTGTTGTGTGCACGGTGGAAGCAGCAGCGGAACCGGTTCACAACAGCCCAGAGAGGAGGTGTTTTGACCTCCTCCTCGCCCGCTGCAAAGGTCTATAGGTATTGAAATACTTTGGCTGCCCACCTTTTGTATCAGTCATCGTGACTGACAGAGTGACGAACACCAGTACGTGTCGAGCACGGTGCAGTCGAGGAAACGAATGCCAGAAGGCGTTTATTGCATCGTATATAATGCCACGTTGGGTGAGAGGGTAGAGTGAAATGAAAGGTTATCTCGAAGAGAAGGGTCAGTAAGTGTGTGCTTGGAAGCAAAGATAAATGCGCGCACAAGCAGATATGATACATCCGATGTTTGGTTTGGGCTAGTTGGTAGCAGTTTCTTGAAGACATAGCGCAAAAAAGACGGGGACAACACAGATGTAGACAGGACAGGCGCTATCCTCTCCTGTCTCTGTGTTGTCCCCGTCTTTTTTGCGCTATGTCTTCAAGAAATGATACATCCCCCTCCTCAATCAATAGTTCACTTGAAAAAATTCTTTCGCTGTCACTTGCTGACTTGTTCAAAAGTTCCTCGTGTAGCCCAAGCGTTCCGGCGGTCTAACCTGCCTCTGTGATCTGACGATTGGCGATGATGGCCTCGATGCTATCGCAGGCGGTGGCACGTTTGTAGACGACAGGTGAGGATCAGCTGATGTATTTGCATCATGATCATCAGAGTCGTCGCTCGAGTCAACATCCGATGGTACGCGGTGGAAGTCCTCTCGTTCTCGGCAAGAGCTGGTGGTTTCGCCGTAGCAGTTTATCGTCTGCTGTCTTAACGTAATAAGACCTCGGCCCAGCTGGTGCTAGCACTCTGGCCTTTTGCGGGACCATGAGCCCTTTTTTATGCGTACTACGTCCTCCTTGTTCAGGCGCGGTAGGGATGCGCGATTGACGCTTGTCTGTTTGTGCTTTTTCACCAACACGATTGGCTCTTCCCGAAGGTCAGGCAGTGGGGTCCGCAGGCGGCGTCCTTGAAGAAGCTCTCCCGGAGACCGACCGTCCTCCAAGGGACTTGCTTGCCCTGTAAGCCAGTACACCAAGCAGAAGTCCTCGTTAGCCTCACAAGTTTTCTCCTTTTTTTCTCCTTTTTCCTTTTTCTCCTTTTTCTGCCAGACCATTTGACCATGGAAACTGTGGGCTCGACTTGACGTGACGGAAGTCGTACGCTTTCGCGAACTGTGCGAATTCACGACTTGAAAACTGAGGCCCATTGTCCGTGCTAACCTCAACGGGAATGCCGTATCTTACAAAGATTGCACCTAGCTTTTCGATTACCGCAGCATCCGTGGTCCCGTGCAGCAACTCTACTTCTGGAAAGTTTGACGTTGCGTTGTACGCACACAATAGCACTTCCCTGCGCACTGGAATATATCAACTCCAATGGGGAACCATGGGCGAGTCGGGGTGGGTCGAATCAGTAGTGGTTCTGACGGCTGGCTGTAAGCATGGTGTCTGCAAACGGCGCATTTTTGGATCAGAGTTTCGATATCACAGTTGAGGCCTGGCCAGTATACCAGTTGTCTTGCTCTTGCTTTGCATTTATTTGTTCCGAGATGACCCTCATGCACACCTTTCAGAATTTCGGGCCGCATGCTTGCCGGAACCACAACCTTTCTCCCTTTTAGTAACATACCGTTAATTACCGAAAGCTCAGAAGCCACGGGTTCAAGCTGGCCTGCGATAGGTTCCTTCCGTAATCTGCTGCAGGACATCCTTAAGGTATGGATCCGAAGCGGTCTCCTGTGCTAATCTAGCTGACGTACATTCACTTACGAGTGCTGCCACGACGCTGATGGCATGAACTTCGACGTCGTCAGTGTCCACCGCAGTGACGTCTCCAGTGCACAGCGTTCACGATAACATGTCCGCCAGCTCCATCTGTTTTCCGGGAACAAACAGCAGTGTGTAATCATACTTCAGAAGTCTTAAAAAAAAAAAACGTTGCACCCTGGGCGGCATATCGGCAATAGCTTTCCTGGCAATAACAGTGAGAGGCCTGTGGTCGCTTTCAAGTAGCAGCGACCGCCCATAAATGAAATGGGAGAATTTCTCACAGCCAAATACAAGAGCAAGAGGCTCTTTTTCTATCTGAGAATACCGTTGCTCTGTATCTGTCAGAGCTCTAGACGCGTAAGCCACTGGCCTCCAGCCGTCTTGCGGGAGGGCGGATCCAATACCGCTCTGGGAGGCATCTGAAGTCACTTTTGTTTGCCTGCATGGATCAAAAACTATAATTAGTGGTTTCTCGCTTAGTGGTCTGCATATGGCTCTCCATTCTTTGTCATGATTATGTGTCCAGTCAAACACTGCGTCCTGCTTGATCAGAGATCGCAGAGCAGCCGTTTTCTGGGCTAGAGATGGCAAGTATTTACTGAAGTAATTAACCACGCCAAGCAACCTCTGAACTGCAAGCTTGTTATCGGGCCTTGGCATCTGCACTAGACTGGCGACTAAGGCTGGATTCGGGCCGATTCCTTTGTTCTATCTCTTGTACACTGAACTGGCATTTTTGTGCATTGAACGTCAAGCCTGCCGATTGCGCTGCTTTCAGCGCGCTACGAAGCTATCTGGCCATGCTCCTTTTTATCAGTTCTCCAAATAAGCACGTCGTCCACGTACACGCGTACGCCTGGTATGCCTTCAAAGATCTCGTTTAACGCCTTCTGAAATACTTCGCTAGCCGATGCAAGCCCGAACGGCAGGCGGAGGAAATGGTAGCGACCGAAGGGTGTTGCAAACGTGCATATTTTTGATGAAGGCTGATCTAGCGCAATCTGATGGAAGCCGGCGTTGGCGTCGAAACGAGAGAAAAACTTCGTGCCTGCTAGTTCGGCTTCGATGTCTTCTCGGCGGGGCATTTGATAATGCTCTCTTTAGAGATGCATTCATTCTTCTCGGGTCCATGCAAACCTGTAGTTTGCCGTTTTTCTTCCGAACAATAACGAGAGGGCTTACCCAGTCCGTTGGCTCGCTGACTTTCTCAATGATGTGCTCTCGCTCCATACGCGTCAGCTCCTCCTGAAGTGGTTGCTGCAGTGCTAACGGAACCCTTCGCGCCGGCTGTACAGATGGGACAGAGTCTTGTTGTAGCACGTTTTTGTACTCGCGGTTGATGCAGTCAGTTCCTTGAAAGAGCTGAGGGAATTCTTCCAAGATGTCACAGCTTACCGCCATGGTGCTGACCTCTCGATGAAGTAGCCCGATGAAGTCGCTCGCATCAAGTCCCAGGATAGCCTGGTAATCCTACCTTGCCACGAAGCAGTCAGTGCAGATCTTTCGGTCGCCGATGATGACAGGCACCGAAACTAAGCCTCAATGCTTAATTATGCCCCCGTTGTATGAGCGTAAAGCTGCCGTGCTGGATTTCAGGGGACCGACGTTCAGCTTTCGGTACACTGAAAGGGGAATTAGGTTCGCTTGAGATCCGATGTCTACCTTCATAGATACCTCTCTTTTGCCGATCGTAATCGCGGTCTGTGCCGACGGCGCCGATCGAGACGTTTAGAACGTCGAAGTTGTCCTCGTGCTGTATTTCAGCAACTCGAGTCCCTGATCTGCAACATATGGCGAAGTGGTTCGGTCCATTATATGACAAACTTTGCCGAACGCTGGGCACTGCCGAGGTGCATGTGACCTACCACACCGGGAACACACGAGTCGTCGCTGAGGTGGGCGTAGTGTTGCTCGGCTTGAAGTGACCGCCTCAACTTGGGCGTCATTTCCTTTCGTCCACAAGACGCTCTGGCGCGCAGAAGTCTCGGCTGCTTTGCAAGTTACAATCGCTTATTCGAGGGTTAACTTCTCCCTCAGCAGCTTTTCCCTCAGCTTTGTCGAGTTCGTGTCAAACACTATCTGGTCTCGAACCATGTCTTCTGTGAGACTGCCAAAGTTACAATACTGAGCTTGCTTTTTTTTAGGTCCCGCAAGAAACTCTCGAAGGGCTCTGCTTCTGCCTGTACTGGGGTGCGGAACACGTACCTCTCATTCACCTCATTCTGTTGGTCGACGCAATATTCTTCAAACTTGTTGACCACGGTGCTGAAGTCCTCCTTGTTCTCTCCTTCAGCGAATACGAAGTTGTTGAAAACTTTGATGGTGTCCTGACCTGCAACGCTCAGTAAAAACGCTGTCTTTGCCGCCCCTGTCCGTGGCTTTTCAGTGCATTCTGTTGCTTTCAAGAACAGTTCAAGCCGCTGCCTGAAAAGCTTCTAGTTTTTTCCATCATCTCCGGTTATGCGCAGCGACTCTGGTGGCTTGACGCTGTCCATGGCCTATCCGTACTTCTCACTGCGGTGCGATGCTTCAATCCCACTTTTGACACCATGTATCAGTCATCGTGACTGACAGAGTGACGAACACCAGTACGTGTCGAGGAAACGAATGCCAGAAGGCGTTTATTGCATCGTATATAATGCCACGTTGGGCGAGAGGGTAGAGGGAAATGAAAGGTTATTGGAAAGGGGCTTGGAAGCAAAGATAAATGCTCGCACAAGCAGATATGATACATGATACGGTCCAATTTCCTCAGGCGTTCCTCATATAATATTGTTACATGCTTAGTACGCACAGGGGGGTTTATTTACAGGATAGATGGAAGTAGGACCGCGCAACTACAAACGTCCTTCTGACCCTTGTTTTTCTTCCTCCACCGATCGTCCGACCGTTTATCTTCTTTTGTCGATGTTGTGCGATTGTGCGTGACATTTCTCTCCTCGCAGATGAAGCCCGTCGGGCGAGTTAAATAGATCACTTGGGATGAAACCACTTGAGGCGGGCTACATGCACCACCTGAGACTGGCGTGGCCGTCAACCACTAGCAGTTAGACGTTCTATAACGTAGTTCAGGTCGCTTATGCAGTCACACAACAAACGTGTAGGGTGACAGCAGTTTCTAAGAAAGACCGCAGAGGTGTCCACAACCACATAATGTGCAGGAACATGAGAAACTTGTTGGTGTTGAGCAGAACGTTCTTGCATAGATAAAATTCGAACGGGGGCAAGCTGGCGAGCTTCTTCAGCTCTGCAGAGAGTGGTAGCAAGAGAAGGTTCATCATGTATGAAAAATGGCAGTATGATGTCGAGGCCACAGCCAAACGAGCGAGCATAGAGAAGGTAGAATGGGCTGTAGCCTGTTGTCTCATGTTGCGTTGTGTTGTATGCATGAGTAAGGAACAGTAGAACGCCATCCCAGTCCTTATGATCTGCAGCGACGTACATAGGTGAGCGTCCGATTAGTGCGTTCTACCACACCATTAGTTTGGAGATGATATAGTGTGGAGTAGCGAAGACTGCAGGCGCAGAGGCGAAGAACTTCTTCGACAATATCCGCGGTGAATTGGCGTCCACGGTCACCAATGATGACTGCAGGAGGGCCGTGCCGAAGAATGACGAATCGAAGTAAGCAATGAGATACTTCAAACGCAGTAGCGTGGTATCGCGGCGGTCTCACAATAGCGGGTTAAATAATCTACGCGCACAAGAATTCATCGGCTTAATTTAGAGGACCGTGGGAAAGGTTCAAGAAGGTCAATGGCAACTTGCTCAAACGGGGCTGTTGGAGGTGTGACTGGCCGCAGTTTTCCCGGTGGACTTGAAGTCGGCAGCTTAAAACACTGGCATTGCTAACAGCTGGCTGCATATCGCTCGATAGTTGAACGCATCTTCGGCTAGTAAAATCGCTGCTGTGTGCGATGGAGTATTCTGGCCACTCCCTTGTCTAGACCGTCATCATGCATCATTTCTAGAACTGTGATGCGCAGGCCTTCCGGAATGACAAGAAGCATGCGTGCTTCCCCAGAGGCGAAATTCTTCTTGTAAAGCAATCCTTCGCGAATGCAAAAAGTGGTCTTCATAGGATCTTTGGCGGAATGAAACGAAGTGGTTATTGTTTGCTCTGTGTTGCTCAGTTCGGAAATTTCGAAGATCGGGGAAGGTTTGTGAAAGTGAAGCGAATTATTCATCGAAGTTGTCTGCGTCGTCATCAGTCGTTTGAAGCGGCAAACAACTGAAGCGCTTGCGTTTCAAGCACCTGTGTTGTGTTTTCTTTTCATGTGATTGTGTTCGTTGCGCCCCGTTTCTGGGTACTATGCAGCATCAACTCGCTCCTCAAGCTGTTATTCTGCAAAATACAATCAGCATTTGAGTGTTTATGGCCGCTTTTATGGACCACAGTAAAATTTTGTAGGCGTAAAGCCCATCGGGCGAGCCGCCCACAGTGGTCACGAAGATTCACGAGCCAGCAAACTGAACTTTGGTCGGTCACGACGGTGAAAGCATTCCCGTACAGATAGGAGCGGAAGCGCTGTATAGCGAAAACAACGTTGAGACATTCTTGCTCAGTAACCGTGTAATTTCTTTCGCACTTACTCAACGAGCGGCTGACATATTGTATGACGTGCCATGGCGTTGTATAAGTACGGCGCCGATACCACTTGTGTGTATTTCAATTGGAGCTGATGGATAGAAGTAGCGTAGGATGGGGCCCGAGGTCACAAGAAATTTGAGATGACTGAAAGCTGCGTCACATTCGCTCGTCGAATTGAATGGTGCATCTTTATGCAGAAGACACGTGAATGGGTAAGCGATATCTGTAAACCTTGTTATAAGGTGTTGAAAGTACGAGCATAGACCTCAAAATCTCAGCAGCTCTTTTATTGATTGGGGCGCCATAAAACTTTTGACAGCTTCAATTTTTTTTAGTGATCTGGTCGAACAGCTTTTTTGTCAGTGACCAAGAACAATTGTTTCACGTTTCCCAAATTGACATTTCTTCGAATTCAGTATAAGTCCAGCTCATTTCATGCAATCAAGCACGATATTCAGACGACTGTTGTGCTCACGAAATGCTTTGCCAAAAATTACAACGTCCTCCAAATAACATAAACACTTTAGCCCACGCAGGATTCTATCCATGAACCACTCGAATGAGGCAGGCGCATTACATAATCCAAAAGGCCTAACATCGAATTCATAAAGACTGTCTGGTGTTACGAATGCCGCTTTGGTCCGTTCGATTCAGCTGCACTCTTTGCACCAGTTCCGCAAAGTTCTACGGCGATGCCGCAAGCGTGCAGCGCCAATTCCAGCAGTTCAGGTGTAGCACCAGCTGTTTCCAAACGAATGGTAGAGTGCAGGCCAGGCCGTCTGCTAGCCTTGCGCGTCGCTAACAATTGCTGCGGTCGGCTGTGTGCAACTCGCGTCTGCCGACGCCAACGTCCTGGTTAACTTGATGAATTTTCAAATAGTACATGGCAACGTCGCGATGCTTTTAGCCTGTGCGTTGTAATAAACGGCACTTGTCAATGAGAACACGATCGAGTTCGGGAAGGTAACGGTTGCGCGTACTCACAAGAAGTAGACACACGCATGCGATGTGATCCGCTGCGACCGCTGGCTGCCGCAAAAGGTGTTTATATACAGGGTTTTGCATATTTGGCGGCCGAATTAAGAAAAAAAAAATCATATGCGAAATCTACTGCCCTATTCGAGCTGAAGTAACGTTCAAAAAGTAGCAAAATATAGTCTACGTTATTTAATAAATGATTAAATATCGGTACTTGCGTAGATTTTCCAGAATCGACGAAAAACTGCTCTTTTCGGCGGCGTGCACAATTTTGGCAGAAGAGTCGAGAAGCTGCTTTGACATGTTGCGCCATCTGTCGAGCGGCGGGGCAACCGCCATCCCGACAAAATGGCCGAGGCTGAAAAGCCTCCTGCTCTTGCATCGTGGCTTCCTGCTCCAAAAAGCAAGAAAAGAATTGTCCATATCTCTTTGGAGCACTTGCCTCGCCGCTAGACAGATGGCGCAACATGTCAAAGCAGCTTATCGACTCGCTTCGAAAATTGCGCACATTGCCGAGAGGAGTTTTTCGTCGATTCCGGAAAATCTAGGTAAATACCGATGTTGAATCACTTAAAAAATAACAAAGACCATATTTCGCTACTTTGTGAACTTTATTTCAGCTCGGATAGTGCAGTAGATTTCGCATAGGAGTTTCTTAAAACCTTGCACCCAAATATGCAAGTCCCCGTATATGCATTTGCACATGTGATTTGCTATTTGAACAAACAAACAAACAAACAAACAAACAAACAAACAAACAAACAAACAAACAAACAAACAAACAAACAAACAAACAAACAAACAAACAAACAAAAACTTCATGTTTGGGATGATTAGCGTCGTTGATCTGAGCGGCATATACACATGCGATAGGATTCATTCATTCATGAATATGCGATGGATATATGGATATATAGAGACTTGGAATGGGAGCAGTTAGGGATAAGGGTAGATGGAGAATGCCTCAGTAATCTGCGATTTGCTGATGACATTGCCTTGCTAAGCAACTCGGGGGATGAACTGCAAATAATGATTGATGACCTAGACAGGAAAAGTAGAAAGGTAGGCTTGAAAATCAATATGCAGAAGACTAAGGTAATGTTCAACAGCCTCGGGAAGGAACAGCAGTTTACATTAGGTAGCGAAATACTGGAAGTAGTAGGCGAATATGTCTACTTAGGACAGGTAGTAACCACAGATCCGGACCATGAAAAGGAAATAACAAGAAGAATAAGATTGGGATGGAGCGCATTTGGCAAGCACTCAAAGATTATGACTAGCAGCTTACCGGTATCGCTAAAGAGGAAAGTATATAACAGTTGCATCTTACCTGTACTCACCTATGGGGCTGGAACGTGGAGGCTAACCAAGAGAGTTCTGCTTACGTTGAGGACAACCGAGAGTGCTATGGAACGAAAAATGGTAGGGTTAACATTAAGAGATAGGAAGCGTGCAGAGTGGGTCAGAGAAATAACTCAAGTTACCGACATTCTAGTGGAAATTAAAAAGAAATGAGCATGGGCAGGGCATGTAGTGCGAAGAGAGGATAACCGATGGTCGCTTAGGGTAACAAAGTGGATTCCAAGTAAAGGAAAGCGTAGCAAGGGGCGGCAGAATTTAGGTGGGCGGATGAGATTAAGAAGTTCGCAGGGGTCAAGTGGATGCAGCTAGCACATAATCGGGTTAAGTGGAGAAATATGGGAGAGGCCTTCGCCCTGCAGTGGGTATAGCCAGGCTGATGATGATGATGATGATATGTAAAAAAGCCGACCTCATGTGGTCGGTTAGCTGTGAATTATATTGCCGCTCACATCAACCGGCGCCAACATGCCGAATAAGATCAATTTTAAAATTGTACATCGCGATGAAGCGTTGACACGAACCATCCTTGATGTATGTATATGCGAACCATGCGGCAGCTAGCACGAAGCGCAAACAAACTTCGATCACGATTGAAGTCAGCATGAACCATAACGCATGCACGTGCTTACTTGTTAGACATGGTTTGAAATATGCGTCGTCGTTTCTTTGGCGAACACGGGCACCGTTCTCGTTGACGAATGGAATAACTAGGGTCGTTTCATTGCTTATCACAATTCACGCAAGCCATCGTCGTGCAAGCTGTCGTCTGCTTTCATGCAGCAGCTGTAGCTGCACAATTTCGGCACTGACTGCTGAGGAGGTGAACAGTTTTGCTAAACTTTTCATGGACGCGACCAGCCCGACGTCTACACTTTTTGAAACGAGTGGCGTGGTGCAGAGGGCGCCATGTTGCATCGCTGAAACGAATGGCGAAGTGCAGCACCACGTGAACCTGTTCACGTAGTGCAGGTGAAACGAACATACCTGTGCATGGGGATTTGCCAGTAAGTCAATAGAAGAAGAGTATGAAGCTGAGTGCAGACAGTCTACTGCGTCATCTATTGGTGGAATGCACTGGCCAGCGGCCGCGGCGCTGCGGTTCTACGACGCATATGTGACCAGCTACGAGAAGCAAGCCCGGTCAGTACAGCGCCGGTATGTAATACACGTCGGACTAGCTGATGCACTCCGACACGACCCTAATGCCATCATGAGGGCGTCGAACAACGCTGGGGCGGACAGACCGACAAGGCTGACCGTGTGCTAGATACCGGAGGTAACTACCCGAGGCGGAGAGATCCGTGCAACCATAATAACGGCTAACGCGCAACTAAAGCGGGGGTGCAGAAAGAACAAGCACCGATTCATTGACCTGGCAAAAGGATGGAGACCGGAGATGTTGAAAAATGACGGGCTGCAATATAGCCCAGAGGGTGTCCGCTTCGTGACGGAAAAGTTGAGCATTTGCATGCACGCTTTTTTAGGCCAGAAGGCTCGGCGGGAGGAGCCCAGAGGACCAAAGAGGCAACAGACGTCTCAGCAGCATCCAAATCAATGTCAGCCGAGAGGTCAACACCAGTGCAAGGAAGGTGTGGTGTGAACCAACACTGGCAACATCGAACCGATACCCGAACCGATACTCATGCCAATGCAACACCAACAGTGGTTCCTGCGGACTCCAGGCCAGCTGTCCACGCAACAGCACCATGGGTAATGACGCCGGTTTTTCCATGGGGCCCACACCTAGCTCTCCCCAATATCTACAACCCAGTGGGGCAAATGATGCGCCAACACGTCCTGCTGAACAATCGCACTCCGCAGTAGTGAGTAGGCGCAGGAGAAGTCACCGAAATCGCTACAAACGCACAGCGACCACCGTCAACATGGGGTTTCTTAACCTGCGCGGAACTGTTTACAGTGCTGAACAGCGAGGATATCAGTCTGTACGCTGTTGCGGAGACCCATCTACGGGACCTAGAAGAGCCTCCGATACATCCGGAATGGAACTGGGCAGGACGCAACCGCTCTGGTGCAGACCGCAAAGGTGGTGGCGGGGGTGTGCTGTGGCGAAAAAACTCCACATGGGTGCAAATGGCGGGCGTCTGTGATCAACATATGTGGATATCCGGAAGCATCGTCGGCATATCGGTGCTTGTAGTCGTCGTGTATCTCACGGTTGTGCACGGGCGACACGAAGCTAATGACCGTGTCCTGGAGTGCATCATCGAAGGCGTCAAACGATGGGCCCCACAGCACGAAGTACTCTTGATGGGAGACTTCAACAGACATATACAGCCCATCGAAGCATACCAGGACCGGAATGGTGAGCTACTGATCGGATGTGCGCGGGAGCTTGGCCTGGAAATAGCCAACCTCAGAGCTGACTGTGAAGGTGAATTCACCTGGTTCGCTCGCAACAGCCGCACCACGTCCTCGAAACTGGCAGCGCACGTAACACAGGTCCACACCGACGAAGACGGACGCTTCAGCCTAGGGAGCGACCAGAACCGTCTCCGTCTATCGTTTTCATCCTCCTCTTGGCACAAAAGACGTACAGAACGCCGCGACCCAGCCCGTCGATACCTGCCCACAACATCATACGAAGCTGTGGCCAAACAATTCAAACAGAGCGAGATACGCAAACAAGCCACAACATACGATGCGTATGTTACCGAGCTGAAACGCATCATGCGCCCGCACGATGTTCGCACCAGCTCGAGGGGTGGCACGCAAAGGAAGCCGTGGTGGGACCAAGATGTTAAACAGGCACTGGGAGCGAGGCGAGCTGCGAATAGGGCACACCGTTCGCAGCTCAGACTCTATCCGGCCGAAGATTGCCGCCCAGCGTGGGAAGAATATCTCTGCTGCAAGCATTATATGCAAGACGTTGTGCAAAGAAAAATCGCACAGTGCAACCATCGGCAGTTACAAGCAATCACTAGTACAGGTCACGACAGTAGCCGGCGGTTTTGGAAGTACGTGCAAACGCTCGACCACAAGCCACCACTGTATGACATCCGGGACGAGGTTACAGGATTTCCAGCCACTAACCTGCCACCTGGAAATTGTCTACGACCAGCCGACATATGAGCCATGCGATAACCACACAGAGAAGCGCCCTGAACCCATCAGTACCCCAATGGAAGTGTCATGACAGGTGAGAACACAAGCCTTGAAACGAGCTATTGCTCATTTGGGGCACACATGGCAAAAGGCCTCGACCACATTCCAGCGGGCTTGGTCAAATGTCTGGAAACACAGGCACGAGACCAACTCGCCAGAATCTATATTGGCTTTATCGCAGGGGACGCCATACCCGCCTATTGGCTTCAAGGGCGAGTGTTACTCGTGCCAAAGAAGGGAGGCGACCGAGGCCTTCTGCGAGACCACAGGCCGATCACAGTGACAAATGTGCTGTACCGCATCTTCGTCCACGTCCTGAAGAAATGGATGGTCACCTGGGCTGAAACACATGGTCACCTCACTGAGCTACAGTCCGGATTTCGACACAGCCAACGATTGGACGACAACCTATCCACCCTGACCCAGTGCATAGAAATCGCATGGCAGGAGTCACGGGGACTCGTCGGATGCTTCCTAGACGTGACGAAGGCATACGACAGTGTACCCCATGAACCCTTGCTACGTCGAATGAAGGAGTTGGGTATGCCACAGGAGTGGACTAACCTGCTCGACCGCCTATACATAAGCAACACTATGATGGCCAGCCCTCATGGCAGCATATCGCAACCAGTCGCTGTCCGACGGGGCCTAAAGCAGGGATGTCCCCTATCCCCGCTCATGTACATGCTGTACACGTCAGAAGTAGAACAATTGCTACTAGATTCTGGTATAGGCTTCCCTCTCCCCTTCTTGTTGGCAGGTCTCCCGGAATTGTGGACGTTGCCAGGGCTAGCATTTGCGGACGATATTGTGTTGTTGGCTGAAACCGAGGCACAGCTGCAGCGGCTGGTAACAGTGTGTGCAGAACATCTAGATACACTGGGACTGTCCTTCAACCCCACCAAATCAGCTGTTCTCCGGTTCTCGGGCCCGTCCGACGCCAATCCTGCAGTGCTACTGCCCAACGGAGACAGCATACCGCAATCAACCTAATATCGGTACCTGGGAGTACAGCTGTGCACGGAAGGTGAATATACGTAGCACATGAACAACACCTAAAGCTCAAATCCACCCGTGCAACTAGTATCCTACGCAGACAATGCCTGTGGGGTTGCAGCCGATATCTGTTGGTGCGTGACCTATAGAAGGGGGTGCATGTGCCAGGCCTGACCTTTGCCAACGCCATCGTGTACCTCTCCGCCCCCACAAGAGATTGGCTCGAGCGTGGACAGCGCGAAGTGGGCCGGATAGCGCTTGTCTGTCACGGTCGAGTTGCTGTTGAGGCGATTCAGGGTGACATCGGATGGGTCGACCTTTGAAGCCCACAGCAAAATCGCATATGAGGCACGCCTACGCACCATGAGGGACATTCGCTGGGCTTGGAAAGTGTTTCGCTATGTGCACCTAAACGGCATCCGCACGCAATGGTGTACCCGTGTACAGTATTCGCGCCGGAAATACGGCTTCTGGTCGAACGGTACAGCGGACGCCGCCGAATGCAAACCTGCCATACGAACGCGAGTGCGCCTAGCAGAGAACACCATGTTGAATGTCTCAGCACAGAAGACGACACTGACACTGTACCTAGAACACAAAGAAGCAGCATCGACAGAGCCGCTCTACGACAACAACGTCGGTAGCACGCACCTGTTCGGGGCACGGGCACTCCGCATTTTGACCTACCGCTGTCGCTTTGACCCCTCCCCAGAAGCACAGTGTTCCAGAAGGCTTAGTAGTGGCAAGAGCGGGCCGCGTTTCGCTGGGAGGCGCCGAGGCAAATAAGCGGTTGGCCGCGTGCAACGCTGCCGTGGAATACTGGATGATTAAGACAAGGCTGTCCTCTATCACCGCTGCTGTTCATGCTTCATATTATGAACCTGGAAAGGAGGATACAAGAAAGTAACCTAGGTTTTAACCTGTCATATAGATTAGGTGTAAAGGCGGTAGAGCAACGCCTTCCCGGTTTGATATATGCAGATGATATAGTTCTGCTAGCTGACAGTCTGGAAGAATTGCAAGTTAAGTATTGCGGAGACGAAGGGGACGCTATAGGCTCCAGTTTTAGTGCAGTTAAGTCGGGTCTGATGATTTGCAACGGCTCAACTGATCAGGGTCTTAAAATACAAGGCCATGAAATATCCAGAGTAGCAGAATATAAATATCCGGGGGTATGGGTAAACGAAGGATTGGCATACATTGGAAAGCATGAGCAATCACTTGAGGCCAAAGGGCGAAGAAATGCCGGGATAATGAAGCATAGGGCATTGTGGGCATACAACAGGTATGAGGTTCTGAAGGGTATTTGGAAAGGAATTATGGTGCCCAGACGTACTTTCGGAAATGCGGTTTTGTGCCTAAAATCAGAGGTACAGTCGACATTAGAAACAAATCAGAGATCCGTTGGGCGATTAGCACTAGTTGCCCACGGCAAAACTACAAATGAGGCGGTACAGGGAGATATGGGCTGGGCATCTTTCGAAGTACCGGAAGCTCAGAGTAAAATATTATATGAGGAACGCCTGATGAAATTGGACAGTAACAGATGGGCGGCTAAGGTATTTAAATACCTGTACCTAAAAAGCGCTGACTCACAATGGAGGTAAAGAACTAGGAAACTAACTAGTAAGTATGCTAGTAACAAGGACGGAGAAATAAAGAGCATTAAGCAACAGGTGAAAAACACAGAAGGTAAAAATTGGATAAATTCGATGGAAAAAAAAAACAGACTGCGGAATTATACCGAAAGTGGAAAATGCAGATCAGGAAGGAAGCTTTCTTTGATAACTCAAGAGGCACTGCCCTACGTTTTGAAGCTAGAACAGGGTGCCCTAGAACACGCAGCTACAAAAACAGATTTAACAATGAAGGTGACGCATGTGATGTATGTGGTAACTCCAGTGAAACAATTAACCATATTGTAGCGTGTGCAACAGCAGCCGCTAGGCGGCAGCTCATCGAGTCTCGTGCGCGGACTGGAAGAAGTGGTCTCGTGGCGTTCGAGAAGAAGCTGAAGTCGGCTGCTGTCTCTCAGTGCTCTCTCTGGACCTACTCTTCTGTGCCTTCTAGGTCAACCCCCCCTATTAAAACCAACCTTCTGGTTACGGGCCTAAACGGCTACGTGACACTGGTGGAGGTGAGGCCTTGAATTACATGTCTCGGGCCTCTCGCAGCCGCTCATCGAGTCCCAACCGGCTTCCGCTCGTGTCGACACCCGTTCATCGCTGCAGCCGTCGCCTCCGAGGTCTGGCGCCGGAATTTGCCCCTCTACCTGAACCGACGCCAGCTGATCAGCAGTTCGAGACTTCTGTAATGGCACAGGCAAGTCAGCACCAGTTGCTGCTTCAGCAGCCTCGTACGCCCCCCAGTTTCCATGGCGCTACTGGGGAAGATGTCGACGACTGGATCGACCAGTTCGAGCGAGTGGCGCAATTCAATCAGTGGAGCCCTGCTCAGAAGCTGCACAATGTGTACTTCGCCCTTGAGGACTGCGCCAAAACATGGTATGAGAATAGGGAAGCCAGTCTTCAAAGCTGGGATTCCTTTCGCCAGCAGCTGCGGGACACTTTTTCCAGCCATGACCGCCGTGATCGCGCACGCCGCCTCCTAGAAGCTCGTGTCCAACTACCAAACGAGAGCGTGGCCATGTTCGCTGAGGACGTGACGCGTCTTTGCCGACGGGCTGATCCCGACATGACGGAATCAGCGAAGTTGCGCCACCTGATGCAGGGCGTAAAAGAACCCCTCTTCGCTGGTCTGGTTCGGAGTCCACCTCAAACCGTCGCGGACTTCATCAATGAAGCTACCCTCATTGAGCGAGCCCTGCAGCAAAGATACCGGCGCACAGAGTCTGCCTGTGGTCAGCCCTTCAGCAGTGTGGCCACATTGAACGGATCCACTGACGATCACTCTCTGCGTGAGCTGATCCGCGAGGTAGTTCGCGAGGAGCTCCTCAAGTTCAACCTTGGATCGCCTAACCCGACTGCCGTGGCTGTCACCGAAGCCGTGCGGGAAGAAATACGTCAGACATTGTCCCCGCTGAGTCACCGTCGGAGCCACGTTCTATGAACTACGCAGCGGCTCTTCGTCGGCCTGCAGTGCCTCCTGCGCAACAGCTTCGATTCGAAGCACAGCCGCCACCCACTTTGCAGCCACCGTTCTACCAACCGTCCTTCCAGCCGCCATACCAGCAGAGCCTCGTCATACAGCCGTCCGCTCCTCAGCCACTATACTACCAGCCTTCCTACCAGCCACCGCCCCAGCAGAGCCCCGTCATGCAGCCACCGGTTCGGAAGGCAGACGTCTGGCGCACTCCTCGCCAACGGCCGCTGTGCTACCACTGTGGAGAACCCGGCCACTTGTACCGTCGTTGTCCATACCGTGAGCTCGGTCTTCGGGGTTTTTCTCGGGATTCCCCGCGTCCCCGGGTCGGCGAACGCCCTCCAGAAATCGAGGAGTACCTCGCAACCCGTGCAACCCCCTTCAGGCAACCGTACACAGTCTTCTCCCGCGCGCTACTCGTCACCTAGCCGCCGTGATTTTAATGATGCGCCGAGGCGCCGGTCGCCAAGCCCACACCGGGGAAACTGAAGGCGGCGACCTCAGGGGGGCAGGTTGCTGACGAACGGAACCGATATCCCGAAGACCCCCCCGTGACGACTCAGTCCGATGCTGTGACTAGGATGCCGCCGCCGCCACATGAATCCGAAACTCCCAATCAACCTCAAGCCGATCAAGTTGTTAGCGCCGACCTTTCCGTTCTCGTCGATGGACACCCAGTAACAGCTTTGGTAGACACCGGAGCAGACTTCTCAATAATAAGCAAAAATTTCGCAGATCGGCTCTCTAAGGTGAAAACTGAATGGCTGGGGCCGCAAATTCGTACTGCTGGCGGTCACCTTATGACGCCGATCGGACGATGCACTGCCCGAGTAACCATCGCCGATTCAGCCTTTGTAGCCGTTTTTGTTATCCTGCCACACTGCTGCAAGGATCTCATACTCGGCATGGACTTTTTACGTGAGCATGGGGCGATTATTAATGTTCCTCGCCGTACTGTAACGTTTTCGACGCCTGAAACGATGACCGCTGACTCAGAAAGACGCCACGCACCTTTACGCATCGTTGACGCGGATGTATTCATGCCGCCGCGTTCGTCTGCTCTCGTCGCAGTCAGGTGCGACGATCAGTCCTGTGCTGCCGGTGTTGCCGAACAGAACATAGAGCTTCTGTTACGTCATGGAGTCTGTGTTGCACGCGGTATAGTTCATCTGACTAATGGTCTAGCTCACGTACTGATTACGAACTTCGGGAACGAACGGCAACGCATCGCTAAAGGCACCACGGTAGCTTACTTTGAAGGTGTCGCAGAAGCAGCCCACGGCTGCTTTGTTCTTGAGACCAACACGTCTGCCAGCCAAACGCCCAACTTCGACCCTGATGTGAATCCCGCTCTATCACCGGCAGAGAAGGACAGACTCGTTGGGCTACTCTTTCAGTTTCAAGACTGCTTCTCATCCGCCTCCGCGGTTAAACAGACGCCCTTGACCAAGCACCGCATAATAACCGACGACCGCACCCGACCAGTCAGGCAGAACCCCTACCGAGTGTCACCGCGGGAACGCGAAGTCATTGCTCAACAGGTCGACGAGATGTTAAATGACGGTGTCATCCAGCCATCGAGGAGTCCCTGGGCTTCGCCTGTTGTCCTCGTTAAGAAGAAAGACGGAAGTTTAAGGTTCTGTGTGGACTACCGTAAGCTCAATCAGGTCACAAAAAAAGACGTCTACCCGCTGCCACGTATTGATGACTCATTAGACCGGTTGCGCCACGCGCGCTACTTTTCATCGCTTGATCTCAAGAGCGGTTACTGGCAGATCGAAGTCGATGAACGTGATCGCGAGAAGACAGCGTTTGTCACGCCCGATGGACTTTATGAATTCAAAGTCCTACCTTTCGGATTGTGCTCCGCTCCAGCGACATTTCAGCGAATGATGGACGCAGTTCTATCTGGTCTTAAATGGCAGATGTGTCTAGTCTACCTGGACGACGTTGTTGTGTTTTCACCAACGTTCGAGGAACACCTCCAACGTCTCTCCGCTGTGCTACGGGCTATCAGATCTGCCGGCCTCACGTTAAAACCACAAAAGTGTCACTTTGGCTATGAAGAGCTCATGTTCTTGGGCCACGTCGTCAGCCATCGAGGAGTTCGTCCCGATCCCGCTAAAACAGCTGCCGTCACCAAATTCCCTACTCCATGTAACAAGAAGACAGTTCGCCGTTTCTTGGGCCTCTGCGCCTATTACCGCAGATTTATTGAAAACTTTTCACGCATTGCCGCTCCGTTGACACGTCTCACCCGGGATGATGTCACCTTCACCTGGACGGACGAACAGCAAAAGGCATTCGACGAGTTACGGCACCGCTTGCAGACAACACCTGTACTTGCCCATTTCGATGCGAATGCCGAGACTCTGGTCCACACAGATGCCAGCAACGTGGGTCTAGGCGCTGTACTCGTCCAGTGGCAAGACGGTGCCGAGCGAGTTATCGCATACGCAAGCCGGACTTTGTCCCGTGCCGAATCAAACTATTCAACCACCGAAAAAGAATGTCTGGCCGTTGTATGGGCGGTGATGAAATTTCGACCCTATCTTTATGGCCGGCACTTTCGGGTTGTGAGTGACCACCACTCTCTGTGCTGGTTAACAAACTTGCGAGACCCCTCCGGACGCCTTGCACGATGGAGCTTACGGCTACAGGAGTTCGACATGACCATCGTGTATAAGTCTGGACGTCAGCACAACGACGCTGACTGCTTGTCCCGTTCACCTGTCGAGGCTGCGCGGGAAGACGAAGAACCAGACTTTCCCCTTATCGCAGCCGTCGACGCGCTCACTGTTTCGCAGCAGCAACGTAATGATCCGGGTCTCGCACCACTTATTGATTTTCTAGAAGAGCGCACTACAGAAATTCCCCGTCTCTTCGCCAGAACGCATTCGTCGTTTTGCATGCAAAACAATGTTTTATACAAAATCAACTTCGCTCCGACGGGAAGAGATTATCTCCTCGTCGTACCAGAGTCTCTTCGCGAAGAAATCTTACAGGCATGTCATGACGAGCCCACCGCGGGTCACCTGGGGTATGCTCGAACTCTGGCCCGAATTAAGAAGAGTTATTATTGGCCAAACCTTGCGGCCGCAGTACGCCATTACGTGAGAACATGCCATGATTGCCAGCGACGAAAAACACCGCCTGTGAAACCGGCCGGTTTACTACATCCTGTTCAAGTGCCAAGATACCCATTCGAACAAGTTGGCATGGATTTGTTGGGTCCTTTTCCAATTTCTGATTCCGGCAACAGGTGGATAATTGTCGCTACAGATTACCTTACGCGTTACGCTGAAACGAAGGCCCTCCAGCGTGGTACGGCAATCGAAGCAGCGAAATTTTTCATCGAACGCATAGTCCTCAGGCACGGCGCCCCGAGAGTTATAATAACGGACCGAGGCACTGCTTTCACTGCCAAGCTACTGGAATCTGTCATGCAGCTAAGCGGCACTACCCATCGCAGGTCAACAGCCTGCCATCCACAAACTAATGGCTTGACAGAACGTCTGAACAAAACTCTCGCCGACATGATGTCCATGTACGTGGATGTTGAACATCGGTCTTGGGATGACGTCCTCCCGTACGTCACGTTCGCGTACAACACGGCGCAGCAGGAAACAACGCAAATGACGCCTTTCTCCTTATTGTATGGCCGTGAAGTTTCGACAATGCTCGAAGCCATGTTGCCCCACGACGGCCGTGACCTCGAAGTTGGCGCCGAGGAGTTCACTCAACGCGCAGAACAAGCGCGACAGCTGGCGAGGGCACGCATCCGGAACCAGCAAGGTCGAGACGCCCAGCGGTACGATCACCGCCATCGTGTAGTGACTTTCGAACCGGGCGACAGAGTGTGGCTCTGGACTCCGATTCGACGTCGGGGACTATCCGAAAAACTTCTGAAACAGTACTTTGGCCCATACAAAGTGCTCCGTCAGCTGAGCGACGTGACTTACGAAGTGCTTCCGGACGGCTTTTCTTCTACTCGTCGTCAGCAGAAATCCGAGGTTGCTCATGTCGTGCGCATGAAACCGTACTTTTCGCGAGAAAGTTAGTGCACCGCCTACCGCATGTTTCTTGCTTAATTTTTTTTTCTTTCTGCTTTTGAATTCATCAAACTCGCATTTATTTTTTTTAGAGAGGGGGGTAATGTAGCGTGTGCAACAGCAGCCGCTAGGCGGCAGCTCATCGAGTCTCGTGCGCGGAGTGGAAGAAGTGGTCTCGTGGCGTTCGAGAAGAAGCTGAAGTCGGCTGCTGTCTCTCAGTGCTCTCTCTGGACCTACTCTTCTGTGCCTTCTAGGTCAACCCCCCCTATTAAAACCAACCTTCTGGTTACGGGCCTAAACGGCTACGTGACAATATTATACTCTAATGTAATGGTATTCATCCGTAAGTTGATGCAGGCGCAGTCACTGTTCCTGAAGCTCAGGGGTTTAGAGATGCCAGTGGCCGGGTGAATAAACCGGCGGTGGAAGCTAGCAAAAAAAAAAATGACTGGAATATTGGTGGCTTAAAAGCAGAGAAGTGACAATGTTAGTAATGTAGAAACAAAAGTTTAATAAATAGAATGATGGTATAGTTAACCAATCTAAAACAGTAATTAAGATATACAGTGAAAAATGAGCATGATAGCTACTGCTACCACCCCGTTTCAAAGGGGACGCTCCTATATTCCATCCATCCCATCCAAACTCCAGCGCAGGTTCCCTATAGTTAGACGCTGTTAGTGTTCATAGCTGCTCTATCCTAACCTCTCTCATTTCTCTTACTTTTTTTGCTTTTCTCTTACCTTTTTAGTTTCTCTATTTCCGCCGCGGCTAGGGCACATGACTGAGCCCACCCGATACAAAGGGGGCAGCCATAAATCATTATCATTACCATCATCATCACCATCATCAGCCTAGGGGGCCTCATGACGCCGCCGCCCTACATTTTTGCGATGCACGCAACAGACGACCTAAGGTCTCTTCGATTTGGCTTGCGCTAGCTGCACTAGTTCTGGAAAGTGTTGCAGCGGTGCGAGGTGATCACGTGAGCGTGCAGTGCCAGTTCTAATACTGGCGTGCGGCGGCAGATGTCAAAACGAGTACGCAAGTGTAGGACTCTGCAACTTAGCAGACGCGTGCGCGCAGTATACATTGCATGTATCGCGTGCTGTAACATGATCACGTCCAATTTCGAAGCCAGCCGCCGTACGCCTACTGCACTCGATCGGAAAGTGACGACGACTGACGTGAAGTTGAATGCGACCAACTGATCAACGTACGCGCGCGACTGCACGATCGTTATATCGGTCGTTCTGCGAAGATGCCATTCATGCGCCTGGGTATGAGAGAATTAACATTGTAAGCAGTTGCCACGAGTATTAGTTTAAATAAGGCGAGACGCGTGATTCGTTCAGCAGTATAAATCCAAGGAATTTCGCGGACTTCTGTCCAAAAGCGCTAGCTGCTGAAAAGACGCACGTACCTCATTGCGCGGTGTATACATTGACTCTCAGACGTCTATGTAACTCGTGGGCGACAAGTTTGATGTCGCTGCGCACGCTATCGTTGCACACACACTTGGCACTACAGAAACTCTATTGATCGCTACTCTGTTCGCAGTTACCCGTCTTCTTAGGTCAAGAACAGTGCCTTACAACACAGTAAAAAAAGAAAACAAAATACTACACACGACAACCTACGTGGGCGGATCAGTTAGCAGCGAACCATCCGGGTTCTGATGGAGACGGACTCTGCAGAACGATGCGCAGCATCGTCTGCTCTTGGCCGAGCTGCGCGTGCGCCATGCTGCACTTTTTTCTGCACCTCCTCTGGAGCGAGTGGAGGATGGGTGATAACTCGTGCAGAACTAGCCCTGTACCTTGACAAAACGAGAAGTGCAGACGGTGCGCGCGGCACCGGCAAAACGAGCACGGCGGTGCTGCACTACTTGAACTAGTACAGCTGGTGTAGCCAAATCGAATAGACCTCTAGTGCATTCGTTGAGGCACTGTGTCGTGTTTCATGCTGGCGCAGGCCTCGTGGTTGCAGCGCTTTGTTTGCGACTCGTGGTGTGGACTTCTAGCCAAGGTCCCCCGGTAGCATTTGGACGGCGAAACGTTTGGACTATACTACGCGTTGCAGCTGGTTGGAAAACGATTCCTGATGATGTTCTGCGCAGTTTACGGCTGCACAAACTGGTCACGAAATGGACGCAAAGACGAAAATTTGCCGCTAGTCGGGTTCTTATCGATACCAAAATTAAGGCAGGGAGGGTGCTCGAAGACGGCAGCGCTTTCGTTAAAACAGAGAGTACATGGCTGTAACAAATTCGCAGGGAGGATAAAAACGACTCGGTGACCCTCTACTGCGAGTGTGGTGCGCACTTCATAACAAGTGAGTGAAGTATCTGGACAGAGAACTTTGATTTCGGAGCTCGACGAATGCGTTTGGTCCTACATGGTGCTCTGAACTTTATTTCTAAGACGACCTGCGTATTACATGGACGAGTGGGCGCCGAGTTTAAACTTAGGCTACAAGGGACAGATTGAACATTGATATCTTGGGCATCAGCGAGCTTAAGTGGACCGGAATGGGAAAATTTATTCCGCGACCATTATGTCTTTTATTGTGGCCACGAATCCAGGAGAAGTAATGGGGTCGCTCTCATTGTAAACAGAAGAATGTGCAAAACAGTGCTAGGGTACAACCCCCAAAACGACCGAATGATTTCACTTCAGATCCAAGGTCACCCTTTCAACATAATAATTATCCAAGTCTATGCAACAACCACTACTGCTGAAGAAGCTGACGTTGAGATATTTTATGCTGACCTGCAACGCCTTTTGGACCGCACTCCATCATCAGACGTCCTTTCTCTCATATGAGACTAGAATGCTAAGGTGGGGAGTGAAGAAATATCCAGAATTACAGGCAAGTTCGGTCTTGGTGAGCCAAATGAAGCTGGGTTGAGGCTAGTGGAGTTTTGTCAAGAAAACAACCTGACCATAACGAATACTCATTTTCAACAGCACAAGAGGCGCCTGTACACATGGACCGAACTGGGCGGTCTGTACAGGAATCAGATTGATTATATTCTTTGACGGGAGATATGGAGAAGCGCTATAGAAGCAGGAAAAACAAGGCCTGGGGCCGATTGTGTAACTGATCATCAGATTCTTGTTGCTAAATTTAAGCTTCGATTTTTGGTAGACGTAGCCGGTATAACAAGCAAAACTGTTTATTTATGCATCAGGTAATGGCGCCCATTTTCGCTCTGCTTGGCGCGGTCGCCCATGCCGGGGTCTCTCGGCGCTCCGCCTGGTTAGCTTGCCGCTTGAGGCGCTGTCGTCAGTGGCGCCCACAACACCCTCCTTTCTTGAAAGGTTTGATCTCACAGGTCCAGGCGTTCTGGTCGCTTACAAACACGTCCACTTCTTGTGGTGCTCGCGTCCTGCAACGATTGCAGGTGCCTTGCTGTACGTCTTGCTTGTCCTCTGTCGGTTTGTACAACGTAGGACCTTGGTTCTGATGTTGGCTGTGTTACCACGCCGTGTGATGCAGCTCCAGCGAGGATGCGCACTGCTGTGCCTGGTGGTAAGCGCTCTCGGCTCTATACCTTGTGCCAGGTGTCGTATGATCGTTTTGCACGAGCTCTGTAGGCTTCATTATTTTGTCTGAATTCGCTATCGTCCCACTTCGGGGCTAGCAGCTTCGAAGTGGTTGGTACTTATGTGTTCAGACGACGACCCATTAAGAGTTCTGGTGAAAACGCTTCCACGCTGGGTGTGGCCCTGTAGGCAAGCAGTGCTTCGTGTATGTTGGAAGACTTCCTCAAAAGCTGCTTTGCTGTCTGCACAGCCCGCTCAGCCATACTGTTGCTCTGTGGGTAGTAAGGGCTTGAGGTTGTGTGTGAGGCTACCCAGTGATGCACTAGTTCTTTGAACTCTGTGGAAGTGAATTGCGGCCCATTGTCTGTGCGTATTGTCCGTGGAACACCGTACCGTGCAAACATTGGCTCCAAGACTAGGGCTATGCTTTTTGTAGCTGTCCTCGGCAGCTGTTCTAGCTCGAAAAATCGGGAGTAGTAGTCTACTACTATAACATACTCTTTCCCCTCCAGCGTGAAGAGATCCATGCCGACTGTGTCCCAAGGGTGTGCTGGCAATGGGGTTTGAAGCAGGAGTTCTGTTTCTGGCTTTCTGTGCTCTCTGCAAGTTGGACACTTTTCCACGTAGTCTTCAATGTGCTTGCGTATGCCTGGCCACCATATGCATTCGCTTGCCCTCGCTCGGCACCTCGTTGTGCCCAAGTGGCCTGCATGGAGGTTTTCCAGAACCTCTACACTGATGTCTGGCGGGATGATTATTCTGTCGCCTATGAATAGCAGACCATCAACGAGCGGAATCTCACTAGCCACCTCGACGTACCAATTCAGGTCAGGTGACAGCCCATGCACAGTTGGCAATGATGTAGTGCAGAATGTAGCCACCCTGGAAAGTGTTTCGTCTGACTGGATGCTTGCCCTGATTCTGTCCAGCATTTGGTTTGAAGCAGGGAGCTGTTCAAGTGCTAATTCTTCAAACTCGCGCACTGCACTCTCGAGAGTTCTTTCTTTGTCTGCTGGTTTTCCAGATGGCTTCCGGGACAGGTCAGCTGTGTACAGCTTTTTGCCGGGAGTGTGGGACATGGTGTAGTCGTACTCCAAAAGGCGCATCCTGAAACATTGAAGGCGAGGACTCAGCTCGTCAAGTCTTTTAGTCGTCAGCAGCGATATTAACGGCTGGTGGTCTGTTTCCACGTGAAAGGTTGATCCCAACAGGTATTTGCGGAAATGTTCGCAAGCCCATGTAATTGCCAGTGCCTCCTTTTCAATTTGGGCATATCTTTGTTCTGTATCCGTAAGGGAGCGTGATGCATATGCCACAGGTAGGAGCTTTTCGTGCGACTGCTGTAGAAGTACAGCCCCAAGACCGTATGAGGATGCATCCACAGACACTGTGTGAGGCGACTGAGCATAGTAGTGAGTGAGAATCGGCGTCCTGCTTAAAGCTTGGTTGAGTTTGTCAAAACTCTGCTGCTGAGCTGGGCCTCAGTGCCAGTCGGCGTCTTGGTGGAGCAAGTCTCTGAGAGGCTTCGTAAAGTTCGCTAGCTCTGGAAGAAATTTGGCTAGGTGGTTTGCAGAGCCCAACAAAGACTTGACTTCTGACACATCACACGGTGGGTCGAGCTGGACTATGGCCCTGATCTTTTCCGGGTCGGCGCTGTTGAGTTTACGACGTGTCCTAAGAATGCTACGTCTGTTTGTCGAAAGGAGCACTTGTCGATGTTATGTATACTTTGTTTTTATTACTACACTGTAGTCAACCCTATTTAAAGAGTAATTTTTGTTGCAATTGTAGGTTTAACTAGTCTGGCTTCAAAGCATTGCATAGTTGTTGCACATCTGTGTAGTCACAATGCTTTGATTTGGTGTAATAAGGTAATTTACAAAGTGAAATGCAGTCTATTACTCTATTATGGCAATATATTATCTTTTCAAACCTTTGCTTGCTTTTTACAGGAAGCCTTCTGTACAAAGAAGGGAAACAATCACAAGCCTTCCTTATGTTTCATTATTATAATTGAGTACCATATACTATGTTGCACATTGGCCTACGACCTAAATAGTTTACTGCATACTTGATGCCAGTCTGTGTTGTCTAAGTGATCTTGTTTGCTGTAGTAGGTTACAGTTCACATTCAATAAACCAAAGATAAATACTGTGATATTAATTGGAGCCATGCACTGGCTTGTGTCCAATACTTTCATTTCTGCATTCTTCACCTTTGTACAATTGAATAAAAAAAAAAACATGCCTTTGCTGTGCAAGAACACATTACAGAACCATCGCACGATTTCTCACTACAAAATAAAATCCAGACGAAAAATAGTGCTCCGATTGAAGAACGCATTTATTACACAAAGTGCACATAATTGCAGTTGTCAAGTCACAGTGTGCTAATATAAAACTGCAAAAACTATCTTTTCTTTCAAATGTCATCTATTTACAAATGCAATCCATGCCTACAAACCAATTTATGGATGCCACAGCAAACCAAGCAGGCCTATTTCTTAATGATTGGTGCTTGCATGTTTACAAGGGCAGCACACACTGAAACCACTTTGTTCATGCGTGGGACCAGGCTTAGCGGTACTCTGTTGCTTAGAATATGATATATCTTCAACCTTTGAATTACTCTTTCTACATGGATGCGCACAGATGCAATCTTGTATGTCTTCTCCATGTCTTGTTGAGAAAGCTGTCCACCCGCTGAACTAAAAGGAGGCAGAAGTAGCACTGCACCTTTACCCTCTACAGTTGTCCGTATGCTTGGGAATCCTTTGTCACTTAAAATTAAGTCCCCTGGTTTGATAAGCTGCAGGAAGCCAGAGTCCTGTGTTATGAAAGAGTCTGTATGCCGTCCTCCATAAACCTTAGAAATGAAACTTATCATTCCATTTGGAATTATACCTATCAAAACTTTCAGCGTGTATCCTCCTTTGTAATGTGAATACAGCATGTGTTGACAATCGGGGTTTGATGGTGTTTCTGTGCGTACCTCGGTGCAATCTATTATCAGGGTGCAATTTGGATAGTTTTCTTTGAACGTGACAGGCAAAGAAAGCTTGATTATTTCTCTGGAAGGCATGAAAACCCAATCCTTCAGGGCAATGCATAGAATATCAAGTGTCTTTTTAAACACAGTTGATACTGTTGTGGATGTGACACTGAACATAGCTGCCAGGGCACTGTATGTTATTCCAAGCCGTAGCTTAGCAAGGAACAAGCATAACTTGTCTTCCCTTGACATTGCATTGCACCTGTACTGCGGTGCTGGCAACAAGTTCAGAAGGAGGCAAAAAACTTGCAGCGTCACACCGCACATATCTTGCAGTGCCTCTTCTTTTTCCTTTAAGGATTCAAAGCCATAAAATCCACATTTTCGCTTCCAATTTCCGTCTGTGCTTGCAACCTTCAGGATAGAATAAG
Organism: Amblyomma maculatum; assembly: GCA_023969395.1. Classification (NCBI taxonomy): domain Eukaryota; kingdom Metazoa; phylum Arthropoda; class Arachnida; order Ixodida; family Ixodidae; genus Amblyomma; species Amblyomma maculatum. Next base: position 130,426 of record JAJIZL010017166.1, read on the forward strand.
CATACAGAATGATGAAAAAGGAAATACAATAAGGTAAAATGAATGATAAAGACAAAATAAGCATGGCCATTATAAAATAAAAACAAAGTTATGCAGGAACAAGAAATTAGAAATGAACTTTGCTCCAGAATGCAAGTACGATTAGAATAAAACAAAGGCGGGTTGTGTGTGTGTGTGTAAAACCTTTATTCGGAGGAAGCTTGAGGTAGTCGGAGCAACCTCACGCAAACACTAGGTGGGCTCCTCATTACAGGAGCCCATTGGCGACCGCTGCGGCTCGGGCTCGGTGAACCAGGACCTTCTGGCTTGCCAGATCGGAGCAGCCGAGCAGGGCTGCCTCCCAGTCCTCCCGGGTGGGGTTGGGTTTGGGGGTGAGGCTCGGGGTTGACTGACATGCTCACACCATATGGAAGATGTCCGAAGACTTCTCCGGACAGTGTGGGCACTTTCCTGTACAGGCAGGATCAAAGTGTTTTAAAACTGCCGGGCACAGCAGCGTTTTGGTGTAAAGGCGGAGGAGTGTGCGTTCCTCCACCTTTGTAAGACCCTTACAAGGATTAGGATGAATTGCATGGCCGAATTGAAATAATTCAATAATTTCTCGAAAAGTGAGAGCCGAATTGGGTTCGAGATCCGTATCATAAGGGTCTGAAGGCGTTGCCCGGAGAGTGAGCGCGCGGGCGGCGGCGTCGGCCGTTTCATTGCCTTCGAGGCCCATGTGAGCTGGAGCCCATACAATCGTTCGAGACGCGGGGGCCCCGAGGTAGTCACTGTTTTGAAGGATGCGGTGCGCAAAGAGAGGAATGTACCCCTGTTTAATATTTCTGCAGGCCCCTCTCGAGTCGGTGATGATGACTCGTGAGTCCTTGTCTGCGGCGGCTAACACGATGGCAACTTCTTCCGCATGTGTTATGTCTTGAGCTCGGAACGTTAGGCCATTCACCGTGATTTTTTGATGGACGACTGCGGCTGTGTACCACCCCCCATGGTGAAGGCCGGAGGCGTCCACGTAGAAAATTCCGTGTTTGTTCCCATAGTGACGGGCCAGTGCCTCCGCCCGCGCAAGGCGCCTGCCACTGTGGTCGTCACGTGTTATGTTGGCCGGAAGAGGGCGTACGTGCAGGGCGTATCTCCAGATTTCAGGAATGCGTACGCGCTCTTCCGTAAATGTTGGGTGGTGGATGTGTAGTCGGGCTAATAGGCGGCGTCCCGACGGCGTTTTTGAAAGTCTTGTGTATTGATTAGTCAAGTGCGCCTCTCGGAGCTCCGCGAATGTGTTTATCATCCCCAGACCCATAAGACGCTGGTTGGATGTGTTGATCGGGAGATCGAGGGCACGCTTGTACATCTTTCTGAGAATCACTTCGAGAGCGTTCTCATCAAATCTGCGCAGGTGGAGGTAAGGAGTCGAGTAGAGTACTCGACTGGTCACGAATGCATGCGCCAGCCGCAAAGCGTCTGTACACCGTAACCCCCCGCGTTTGTTGGAAACCCGGCGCACCATCCGGCCCACCTGGTCCCCCACCTTGCGCAGTTTTGCTAGTGTTGTATCAGCCCGTCGATGTTTGTGGATAAGGAGACCAAGTACTCTAATCTCATCGTGTTCGGGTATTGGACCGCTGGCCAGGGATAGTTCCATTTTTGTGGTGCACTTCGGCGACGGGCGAATGTGCACAAATTCGGATTTGGACGGTGAGCATTGATGGCCGCAGCGGCGGGCGTAAGCGTCTACGATCTGCGCCGCTTGCTGCAGGTTAGCCTCAATGTCTCCAACCGATCCGTGTTTGGCCCAGATGGTTATGTCGTCGGCGTACAGCGCGTGCTGGATGCCTTCGACCGTCGCCAACTGAGCCGGAAGTTTCATCATGGCCAGATTGAAAAGTAATGGCGAGAGGACCGCGCCCTGTGGGGTGCCTCTCGTTCCGAGTTTATATGGGCCGTGTTCTTCGTCTTGTATTCGGATGAAAGATTGCCGATCTGAGAGAAATTGCTTGATGTACTGAAATGTGTTATGTCCACAGTTCGTCTGGTAGAGATGTTGCAGTATGATTTCGTGTGTGACATTGTCGAAAGCCCCCTTCAAGTCAAGGGCGAGTACTGCCTTATCGTTGAAGGGTTGAGAATTTCTCGGTCGAGTTGATGCAGAACATCCTCAGCGGACCTTTGCGGGCGGAAACCGAACATGGTGTCTGCGAATGTATTTTTATTTTCCAGAAACCCAGACAGCCTGTCCCGCACCATGGTCTCCATCAGCTTTCCCGCACAAGACGTGAGGGAGATGGGGCGGAGGTTGTCTGTGTTTATGGCTTTTCCGGCTTTCGGAATGAAAGTTACCAGGGCGGTTTTCCATTCAATTGGTAGAGGTGCCTCACCAAGCCAGATCGAGTTGATGAAAGCGAGGAGGGTTTCGTAAGCGGGGTCGGGAAGATTGGCAAGCAGTTTCACAGTTATCTTGTACCGGCCCGGTGCCGTTCCTCGTTTCATTTTAGCCAGGGCCGCCTTCAGATCATGCAACTGGAACGGCTGATCCAGATCCGCGTTCTCTGAACCTGCATACGAGTACGCGGGTCCTCCGGGGTCCTGCTTAGTGCAAAGATACTGGTCGCGCAGTTTGCATGCTAATTTTGATGTATTTTCATCGAAGCTATGAATAGCTCGTTGGAGATGTTTTTGTGTCTCGGCGCGGGTTTGAGTCGGGTCAATTAGGGCACGGAAAAGGCGCCACGTGCTCCGGCTCGACATTTGTCTGGCCGCCGTGTTGCAGCGGTCTACCCAGTTTGAGTCGGCGAGTTGGGCCGCGTACTCTGCTGCTCGCTGAGTGAGCTCGGCGATACGAATTTAGAGCTTTCTGTTATGTTTTTGGCGGCGCCATCTGCGGACGAGGCTATGCCGCGCTTCCCAAAGGTGCAGAAGCTGGTTGTCCACGCTAGCAGCAAGACAAAACCACAGTTAAACACAACAGATAAGGAACAACACCGTCATCATCTAACCTTGTGAGTCATTTCTGTGTGCATGACTTGAGCAGATGCTTCAGTGCCATTTGTAGCTGAGAGAAGTATAGTTAGCTTTCCTGAAGTAGCGCATTCTTCTGTTTGGCATGTCTGAAAAAAAAAAATAAACAAAAAGTTGAGGTATTTAGACAAATTTTTTGTGCTCCCTGGGGTTAGTTGAAGGAACAATATTAAAAGCAAATGTATGTTGCACTGGTGTCATGCTATATTTACATTGACTAAGCAGGAGCTCAAAATTAAAAGGTGTCTTACAGCGTCCCTCTTTTTTGAAGTGGAATGACTTTCTTGTCCTGCACCACACACAAGCGCCAAAGGATGTGAATCACTCGGTTCGTCGAGCAAAGAGGTAGCTATGCTCGTTTCCACAGATGCATCGCTGAAATCCATTGTGCTCAAGTCACAGTGCACATCGTCAAGAATGGAGGCTTGCGGCGCCTGCATTGTTACTTCATCAGCTGTACTTTGTAGTGAATGCTCATCGTTTGCAACAAGCTGTCTGGATGAGATTTCCTTCTTGAAGCGTGTCTGCCACCTGCATTTCGCAATCAAAAGCCAAGGTTACTATGAATCTTGTGTAGGCTGCAAGCAAACCTGCCTTGAAATTTACTCACTAAATGCATGCCAATGCATGTATTGTTCATGATACACTGGCACTGCAATTTCATAAAACAATTAAACAACAGAATATGAAGGAGCACTGAGCAAGGGTAAAGGGGATACGCCTCAGTTCGCAGGTCAAGCCAACCTTTCCGAGTGGACTTGTGTTCCTCTGAATCATCGCTAGCAGGGGTTTAAATATGCTTTTGCTTCTGAAGAAAGAAAGCTGGGCAGGAGGAAAGTGGGTGAGAACAAAGTAGGTCCATGGAGTGTGGAAGGGGAGGACGGGTGAGAAAAAAGTAGGTCCATGGAGTTAAAAAAAAAAGATTCTTCAGTTTGTATTTTCCAGCCTAGAACCAGGGATTCTGTGGCCTGCAAAAGAAATAAAAGCCTTACTACCAGGAAAAACTATAATACTGGGTGGATGATTAGTCACCACCTAAGCAGGTTTGGTGCAGATACATCCACTTACAAAGGGACAGGCTTTGGAAAGGGCCCTGATATGGAATGTATCTAAGAGGAGCAATTCCTTAAACTTTCTACAAAGGAGGGGGGTGAGAAGGAAAAAGCAGCAGAATAATCACTGCACAGTAAACCACAACTAACATGCAAAAAGAAAAAGGTTCCAGGGAAAACTCAAGTAGCAAGCGATAAGGAGGAAGTATGTTTGGAATAAATATCTCTAAGGGAACGTTCCCTCTGCACCATAACTGTTCGAAAAACAATCCCTCACAGTGTTAATTGTACAGTTTATTCACAGCACACATACACACTATTCCCCTCCGCAATAGCATAAGCTGCACGTTTCTCCAAACACATTTCCTCCTTATCACTTGCTACTTGAGCTTGCCCTCGAACATTTTTTTTTGCATGTCAGTTGCGGTTCACTGTGTGGTTATTATTCTATTGTTTTGTATGTCTCAACCCACCTTCTTTGCAGAAAGTTTTAAGAATTGTTCACCTTGGATATATTCCTTATCAGGGCCATTTCCAAAGCCTGTCGTAAGAGGGTGTATCTTCACCAAACCTACTTAGGTGGTGTCTCACAATTCACCTGGTATTGTAGTTTTGCCTGGTACTGTCGCTTTCATTTCTTTTGTAGGCCACAGGATCCATAGTTCCAGGCTGAGAAATACATACTGAAGAATCTTTCTTTTTCACTCCATGACCTACTTTCTTCTCACCCATCCTCCCGCGTACCCCCCTTGATAAGTGCTCCTTCATACCGTGTAAACCATCTTCCTCTCGTTCTACCTAGATCGTAAGCAACAGAACACACTTGAAAACATGAGGATGCAACCTCTACTGGCAGCATCACATGTTTGGTTTCATACCTTTGCGCCCTTTCCCGATCAGGTGCCTTTTTTCTGTAGACAGGTGGGAAAATGGTTGGGATGTAGGAGGGATGTTGGCTGATGTCACTCTTGCTGTTGCCCACAAAATGTGTGCTGCAAATTCGCGTATATTCTTTTGGCAGCCACTGAGTTCCATCGGCACTGCACAAGAAAGAAAAACATTTTCTCTTATCCACTATCAAGACACACAAACACACATGTACTCGCACACATGCACGACCACACAGAAACGAACGCACACACATGAACAATTGAAAGAAAATCGCACACACTCCGAAGGTGGCAAATGGTAGAGCCGCCGAGCTTTTAAGCATTCGACAATATTAAGAGTAGTAACATCCACAACTTAAAATGCTGCCATAATAAAGAGGCACAACAAAGTGAACGAGCAAAACAATGTCGAAGTTTGTTGAAATTGTGAGCAGTCTGTTCTGACACGAGAAAGATGCTTGCCTGACGCAAATTGCAGGCGTTAAACCTTTGACAATGTACGTACATGAACTGAATTCAACTAACAGCGCAACGATCACATACGAATGGGAATTTCAACAATGACGGCTACGTTTAAAAAAAGAAAAACAAGCTGAATAAAACAGCCTCACTATGCCACTGTAACTTGGCTTTCACACACACACATGCTGTGAGAAGGCAGCGATCCCGATATATGGTCCTGTAGTCGCGATGCGTCGCGTTAGCAAACAAAAACGAGTAGCTGAAACAGTCAAAGCAGAAAACGAGACAAGGCTGTCATGACTTACTTGACTCTTCATACAGCGGTGATCCAGGCTTGTCGCCTTTCTTTCTCGTACCATCTGCCTGGGAATCGGTACAGTTTCACAGGCGGATCGTGCCCTTTGGTGTTGTCTGCACTGTTGTGGCAGCCGACGACGCAGCAATACATCGGACCCCGCTCCTTCTTTCTTTGGGCCGTTTCTGCCATTGCGAAAATTCCTCTTCAACACCTTGTCAAAGCAGCGCACCAAACTAGCCGCACGGATACTTCGCTGCCGGGCTAACAGCACGTGTACACGTACGCCGCCCCCGCTGTCAAACAGTCAAGAAACAGGCAGCGTCTGCTACGCTCCGTCCCAGTAGCCTTTCCGGCTGACCACCAGGGGAGGCGCGGCGCTGTCGTCGCGCGACCAAACTTGAGCTTGGGTTCCCTATAACAAGCAAAACTGTTCAATTATGCATCAGGTAATGGCGCCCGTTTTCGCTCTGCTTGGCGCGGTCGCCCATGCCGGGGTCTCTCGGCCATAGAGTTCCTTGCACTAACTAGAGGGAAAGCTGAGGGCGCTGCACTTCAGCCACCATGGGCGTGCTAAGAATCATGGGCCGGTGTGCTACTTGTTGCGGGACAGTCGGTTTTTCTCGGGTACGTGGAGTGGCGTTACTGCGATGTTTCTTTTTCGTCATCATCATCATTTGAAGGTGCGTACATAGGCCGCGAAAGCCATAGTAGCGAAGGCGCAAAAGCAGACGTCGCCAATAAATGGTTTCTGTTTCCCGAAATGCCACTAAAAACTTCCTTAAGTGATTGCACTACCATAAATATTCTTATAACGTTTTTATGTTTAAAATTTTGCCTATTAAGTGCGAAATATTGGTATTTGTGCTGCTCAAAACTAAGCCAATAGGAGAAAGAGCCATCGGTTATATTGAATAAATCTCACACTGACATGCTGTTTCTCTTTCTTGTTGTAATTTATAGTCACAATATTCAATCTTAGGACATTATTTATGGTAGAACAACGTTTATCTTTGCATTAGTTTTGGCCAAAAGTTGTAGTTCTGCACTCGGTAGCTCTCCGGCCCATGATGCTTTGAGCGCCCATGGTGACTGAACTGGCCGTCTGGAAACTCCATGTAAACTCCCATAGACAGCAGCACAGCTTTCCCTCTAGGTAAGGTAAAAAACTCTATGCTCTCGGCGGTCCGCCTGGTTAGCTTGCCGCTTGGGGCGCTGTCGTCAGTGGCGCCCACAACACGATTGAAGAAAACGCAGATAACTAGAAGGCCTTTCAGGTATGATCTGGATCAAATTACATAAGAATATGCTGTAGAAGTGAGGAATCGATTTCAAGAATTAGATCTAGAAGACAGAGAGCCTGAAGAGATGTGGAATGATGTTCGTGATATAATAAAAGAAGTTGCTACTAAGGTAGTTCCAAAGCAAAAGAAATGCAAGAAAGCAAACTGGTTATCTGAAGAGGCTTTGCTAATAGCTGAGGAAAGGAGGATGGCAAAAGTTATGGGGGAAAGAGAAAGATACAAGGTTCTCAATGCGGATTTTCAAAAAATAGCAAGGAAAGATGAATGCCTTCCTGAAGATACAGTGCCAAGCAGCTGAGGACAACAGCCAATTGAGAAACACAAAAGCTCTGTATAAGACAAAGATATCAAAGCAAGCTTCTGTGCTAAGCTGGGCCTGATGAAGGACAAAGAAGCAAGGACCTCACTGAAGCCTCAGAGATAAAGAAGAGGTGGCAGGAATACACAGAAGAACTGTACAAGAAGGACCCGGATGTGCAAACCCAACATAAGACGGTTGTGATTATTGATCTCGAGCCGGGCACCCTGAAGAGTGAAGTTGAATGGGCCTTAGTCAGCCTTGCTAAGAACAAAGCTAGCGGAATTGATGGCATTCCAGCTGAGTTGCTTCAAAACCTCACCCATGACGCTGTTAACGTTCTGTATACATTATGTCAGCAAATTTGGACAAACCTGCAGTGGCCGCAGAATTGGAGGAGGTCAGTTTACATCCCCATTTCAAAGAAAGGCAGTGCCAAAGGTTGTTGCAACTACCGCACGATCGCGCTTATTTCGCATGCTAGCAAGGTGATAATGGTATTGTGACTGGCCATAGGGTTTTCTTGGCAGGAAATACTGGAGTGGGTTGCCATTACCTTCTCCAGTGAATCACATTTTGTCAGAACTCTCTGCCGTGACCTGTCTGTCTTGGGTGGCCCTACACAGCAGAGCTCACGACTTCATCGAGTTTCGCAAGCCCCTCCGCCACGACAAGGCAGTCGTGGCGGAGGGGCTTCGAGGCATTCTCGAGGCATTGCAGATGAAGCTATGTGATGTTAAGAAGATAGTGAGAGACCGGAAAGCGTGGCGTGACATGATCCATAGGGTCACGAAGAGTCGGACACGACTGAACGCCTGACTGACTGACTGACTGAGCAAGGTGATATTGAAAATCCTCCAAGGTAGGCTGCAGCAGTATGTGGATTGGGAGCTTCCGGACGTGCAAGCTGGGTTTCGCAAGGGCAGAGGAACTAGAGACCAGATTGCCAACCTTCGCTGGATCATCGAACAATCAAGAGAGTTCCAGAAACCAATCTACTTCTGCTTTATTGATTATGCGAAAGCTTTTGACTGCGCAGATCACAGTAGATTGTGGCAAGCTCTCCAAGAGATGGGAGTTCCAATTCACCTCATCTCTCTCCTCAGGAACCTGTATGAAGGGCAAGAGGCCACAGTCAGAACTGGGCATGGTCTTACTCATTGGTTTCCGATTGAGAAAGGAGTGAGGCAAGGCTGCATACTGTCGCCCTGCCTATTTAACCTATATGCAGAGTGCATCATGAGGAAGGCCGGTCTGGACGAGCCTTCAGCTGGAGTGAACATTGCTGGAAAACGTATCAAATTTCTTAGATATGCGGATGATACCACTTTAATGACAGAAAGTGAAGTGGAACTCAAGAGACTTCTGATGCGCGTACAAGAAGAGAGTGAGAAGTTTGGGCTTAAACTGAACATTAAAAAGACAAAGATCATGGCGTCTTGCTCTATCAAGTCCTGGAGCATCAAGGGACAAGAAGTGGAAGCTGTGACAGATTTTCTCTTCTTGGGCTCCAAGATTACCCCGGAAGGAGACTGCAGCCATGAAATGAGGAGACGCTTGCTTCTGGGAAAGAGAGCCACGGCTAGCCTTGACCGTCTAGTAAAGAGCAGAGACATTAGACTGCCAACCAAGATCCGTATAACTCGTGCTATGATCTTTCCAGTTGTGATGTATGGATGCGAGAGTTGGACAGTGAAGAAGGCTGACCGCCGAAGAATTGACGCGCTTGAATTGCGGTGCTGGCGGAGACTCTTGAGAGTTCCTTGCACTGCCAGAAGATCAAATCAGTCGATATTGTCGACCATAACCCTGACTGCTCATTGGAAGGTCAAATTCTAAAGTTAATGCTCAGCTACTTTGGTCATCTGATGAGAAGAGAGGAGTCGCTGAAGAAAGATTTGATGTTGGGAAGGTAGAGGGTCACCGGAGAAGGAGTAGGCAGCGAACGCGATGGTTAGATGGCATCCTCTAGGCGCTGCAGATGAAGTTATGTGATGTTAGGAAGATAGTGAAAGACCGGAAAGCGTGGCGTGATATGGTCCATAGGGTCACGAAGAGTCGGACACGACTGAACGACTGAACTGAACTGACAAGACGACCGCGCTTTCTGGGGAGGCTGCAAATAATAGGTGCGAGTTTAAATTTTGCACAGAAACCTGGCTGTAATGGAGAGGTAGGTAGATATTGAGCCGCTGATCTGTGGAGTTCAACAACAGAGAGTTGACTTTTCTGTTTTTTTAAAGGTACACACGATGTCGAGAACCAGCACGTTTGAGATCTGCGATTGCCGTCCGCGGACCGTCAGTGCTCATTAAAAACGGGGCATGCAGCAACGCCGCAGACATTATGGGCGACGACATGGGACCTTTCAGTATGTACTGGACAGGACCGCCCCAGAACAGCAGCCGAATGATTATAAACATTCTTTCATTTTGCTATCCAGGTGCCCAATCAACCTGTAGCCTTTTGATGCGGCAGTTGTTCCTGACGAAATGCAAGGTAAGTTGGCAGGACGACAGCATGTTCAGTGGACTGTTAATTGCACGATTAAAGCAACGTAGAACTAAAACTCGCTGAAGCAATACCTCGGTGTCCCCATCCCCTTTTGCAGCTACTACTGAGCTGACTGTGGACTCACTACAAGTAAACCTTCAAGTCCCCGTGCAAACCCAAAGTGCGTAATATGTGGAACATAGTCTATTTCCCTGCTGTTTAGTCTTTCAGAATTATTGCTGCTCTAGTGTTGTTCTTTTTTAGCATACATGCACCCATGCACATACATGGATGTATGATATGTGTGCTTTCAGATTATCACCACAATGTTTCTCACCTTGTCTCCTTTAATTCCATGTGAGTGCTTAATGCAGATCATTGCGTGTAGAAATTTAACCAAGTGCAACTTTTCCATGCAGGGCTCAGGGACCAAGGAATAACGACATATATCTAGGCGTCTTAAATATTGTTATGTAGTGGTGACAAGGCCGCAGACACACAAAAAAAGACACAGGCTTGATGGTACTGAAATTAACTCTTTATTAGGGTGACTTGCGCCCGCAAAAGAACTAAGTAACTCGGCGGCGGCGATAGCAACAAACGTGCTTGTCGATCGTCGAACAAAGAATGCCCGTCACACTCGTCAACGCTCAATTTAAAGGCTGCTCAGAACGATCTAGATAACGTCGCAAACTGCTACTAGTACAACCTGGAACATTGTAGAAACATACACGCAAGTGATCGGAATATTCGGGACAGATCTCGGCGCATCGTTCGCGACAAAGAAAATGATAACGCGTCGTATCGCGACAACGAGCATGAACAAGCACGGGATACAGAATTGATACGCGTGCCAGAATCACAGTGATAAGGGCGCATGCCAGCGGCTGTTAAAAAAACAAATACAGTTTTGAAGGTTTCGCGGCAATATCTCATCTTGAGCAAGAGATTTCTGGGCTCAAGGAGGAACTTGCTTCTGCTCAGAGAAACTTCCAAATGGCATGTCCAAGTAAAGAACCCTTCAAGAATGATGGCAGCATGGCAGCCTTTTACACAGGTTTGCCAAACTATGCAGTCATAAGGGGACTGTATGACCTTACAGAATCTGACATGAGGCACACGTCTCTAAATTCCCTCAGCACATTTCAGGAGATGATGCTCGTTCTGATGAAGATGCGCCTAAACTTGCATTTCCAAGATCTGGCATACAGGTAAATATTGTGTCACATAGCTCAGTTTCAGCTTACAATGTTCTCCTCTCCAGTGCGTTGCAACGTTTTCCTTCAATTGCATTCTCTCTCCTTCATGCATGCTAAGCAGCCATTATCACTGACCTCCTTCCTCTGATCAAACTTCGTAGGCATAACCGTCAGTGGTAAACATTGTGAGGGTTCTTTAAATGCTTAAGATACAAGCATGCAGACTCAGTGTGTAACGCAGTGTGGTTTAAAGATATGCAGCCCATCACATTTGTGTTACATTATTTTATTTTTTTTGTATCATGGTTGCTGGAATGCATAACAATGCGATTAGCTTCACCTTTCAGGTTTGGGATCTCGCAGTCAACAGCATAAAGTATTTTTGATAAATGGCTTGATGCAACCTACATTAGGCTGAAGCACTTTGTGAGGTGGTCAGAGAGGGAAGAGCTGCATAAAAAAAATAGACCATGGCTTTTCAGGAAAACTTCGGAAAGAATGTTGTAGTTATTCTTGACTGATTTGAAGTTTTCATTGAGCGGGCTTGATCTATGGAACCGCGTTCCATAACTTGGTCGCCATTCAAACATCATAATACCCAGACAGCCACTGACGTCCGACGGACAACCGAACTCGGCCGCAACTCGGCGGCCGATTTCGGACGTCCGCCGCAATTCCGGCGTACGTACGAAAGCGGATGGTCGAATCCGTTCGCCCAGCGGACAACCGCCGTACGTCCGCCACTGGATTTGCTTTTACACAGCTATGATATAGTTTGCAGTCGTCGTACTCGTCTGAACTGCGTATAAATCAGTAATTCCGTCAAGTCTGCATTATATGATGCCAGAGCGAATCGATGCGATAGAAAGCGTTTCCGTTAAACAGTTTTTTTTTTATTTTCCGCATGTTTCATCGTTGAATTCTTCCATCAAAAATTTTTGATTAAAAGTTAATGACCATTAAACATTTTTCTATCATGATGCTTCGGTGAAATTTTATCAGTGGCTGAATAGACGCAGCAAGCAGCAAGCTCAAAAAGAACGAAACCGAACCTATCCTCAAAAAAATCTGAAATGAGCCAATCCAATCCACCTGACAAGTTGAAGTTTAGTCATGGAAGATGGCTTCACGTTTCCGTGTTCTGCATTTTCTGCGCAGTTACAAATACCTACGGCTGTAATGCACTGCTAGCATTGTTTTTGCTGTGGCTTGGTGCGGCTGGCACACTTTGTTCACCTGCCGATTTCAAAGTAAGTATTTCACCGAACTTTTGTTTCTTTAGTGGAACTTTTCGATGCACCGATGGTGCTGAACTTTTGGGCAAGGAAACAGCTCTGTACAGCAGCCGAACGGTCGAGTGTTTTAGGCGATACTGACAGGATGGCTCCGCGCCGACTAACTAAAGTGCAGCCTCAAGTCTGAGGGCCATCTTTCACGGCAATACTGGACGCTGCGCCAGTAAGCCGCGCAACTTCTCTGTCTCTGATAAAGGAGTGCCTGCCTGAGCTTTAAAGGAGTTAATTTGTTAACCATGCGTAACGTGCTGAGTTGTTAAAAAATATACTAGAAAACTTTTGCACTCCTCGAGCCTATCGTGCGACATGCCTACACGTGTGAAAACGTCGCGAGTTTTTTTTTCTTTTTTTAAATAGACAGCCGCTGATCTTTCTCTTGTGAGCTTTACGGCAACTACAGTTTCTAGAAGGAACGGCTGTAGCTACTAAATAACTAAAGGTTTAGTACTCTCTTTCAGCTTTGACAAACCAGGACAGCACCTTGCGCATGTTGGTTATGCATGTGGGACCGAACCGCGCAGAACAACCGGACAAGGAGATGAGAGAAAAAAAAAGTCAGCACTTGTCTTTTTCTTGACCCGTTGTTCTGCGCTGTTCTGGCACGAATTTGACATACCGCCGCCGCGATACAGTTGGGCTGTGAGCTCTGGTGCCTGCAACGCCTTCTTTTATGCAAAACATGCATACTAGGAGGCCATGCAAGCCGCGGGCTCAAAAAAAAAAAAAACCGAGCTGAGCAAAAGTGAGATGAAAACAAAATTGTTGTTGCTTTGTCCTTACAGATATTCAAAGGCTCCTCAGAACTTCACTGCATTATTGACAGCGAGATAATGCCAAAGCTACACTAGAACCATGCAGCACCTTATAGTGCATGATACTGAGCTTATGTCTCGCACTGAAAGCTCTTACCATGTTCTCAGATTATCATATTAAAGTAGCTTTAAACCCATGCTTTTTAATACAGTGATAGCCATAAATTGAATCTAGGGCATCATGCTCACATACAAGGCTTCTGATAACCGCTGGTCACATGATGTAGGCTATAGCAGAAACCTGTACCTGGTCATCTTACAAGCATTTGTGCAATTGATGCTTTTAATGTGTTGTAAAAGTTTTTGTGTTCTGTTTGTGTATGGAAATGCTTTCCTTATTGAAGGCTAACATTTGGCTTGCTACAGCAAAACCTGTACCTAGTCATCCTAAAAACAGCACCGCAGTTGGGGCTTTTAGTGTGTTGTAAAAGTACTGTGTTCTGCTTCTGTATGGCAATGCTTTTCTCGTTGGACTAGCATGAGGCTTCCAAAAATTTTTCAGATGCCATTTGCTGTAGCCGATTTCGTAGGCCAACAGGAAGCAGCACTTTGAAGATGGAAAACTCATCCACGGGGAAAAAACAGCAACATCCCTTTGCATTCTCATTTCTTTGGTATGGCTAAAAGTGAGTATTGTATCATTATCTATATTATTAATATTGAATCATGATTGTCGGTGTTGAAGTTGTTTGAGCGTGATGATTTTAAACACACAGGACATCCCTTCGACATTAAGGTTTTAGCTTGTTTACATGTAGGATGTAGCACTGGTTTCAACAAACGTTATGCAGCAAATTCGTTTTTTTCATTGTCCACCATGTTACTTTTTGTCATTGTCTATTGAAGTAAATAACCAGTATTTTACGTTTACACAGTCGTCCACTCTTAGCTTGAATGGGAATGTGTGGCATGCAGTTTGCAAAATAGCAATGCATCCGTCACAGCCATGCATCAAGGCTAAGTGGCTTGTGCGTAGAGGGACCAGCCGCTCCAGCTTCACGTCATCTGCCTCTTTGCTCCGGTGTGCAGACGTGCATTGAGGCAAAGTGGTTTATTTGTAGTGAAACCAGGAGCTTCTTTGTCACATCTGGCTGTTTGCTACGGTGTGCAGGTGCGCATCGAGGCCAAATGGCTGATGTGTAGAGGGACCAGGAGCTGCTGCTTAACGTCCTTCGCCTCTTTACTACAGTGCACAGCCGTGCATTGATGCTAAGTGGCTTGTGCATGGAGGGCCCAGGAGCTGCAGCTTCACGTCTGCCTCTGCGCTCAGGTACGCAGGTGCGTATTGAGGCAAAATGGCTTATGCATAGAGGGACCAGGAGCTGCTGTGTGGCGTAGTCTGTATATTTGCTATGGTGCGTATTGAAGTACAATGGGGGGGCTCATGTGTAAAAGTACCATGAGCTGCTACGTCATGTCGTCTGCCTCTTTACTATGGTGCGCAGGCATGCATAAAGGCAAAGTGGCTTATGCGTTGAAAGACCAGGAGCTGTTGCTTCACATCTGCTATGATGCGCAGCTGCGTATTGTGGGTGGTGGTGGAAAACATTTCCATCAGATGCATATACAGGAGGTTACTCACTAGCTGACCCTGAGGAGGCCTGTCCTGACAAAAACAAGGGGTCCCTAGTTTGGGACCCCAGTGGTGGTAGAGGGACTAGAGGCTGGTACTTCACGCTGTCTGCCTCTTCGCTACGGTGTGCGGCTGCGATGGATGCAGTGGCATCTCAAAAAGTGCATGCCACGCACTCGCATGTTCAGCCTGAGTGGACAACTGTGTACCTGCTATAGCTTTGTTATTCATAGAATAAACCTAGGCCAAGTTGGATAAATTATAGCTCACCTCATATGTGGTCAGCAAAGAAAAGCCACTCCAGAAAATCTGATGCATTTACTGTCATAGGATTCTTATTCATATACATGCTACTGACAAGTCAGATTCTTCACCCTCAGAAATGCCAGAAAAACAACCAAGGGTGCGTCTGTAATAGTCTAGCTTGCTCTTTCTCTGCAGACTTGAGTCAGATGTGTGTTCCATAGCTGTCGGTGGGACAGGTGTGAATCTTTGATTTTAAGCTTGCAACAAGTATGTTATTGTAGTTTAAAGGCAAAACGGTACTAATAATCGTAGCCCACCGTGGCCTTTATCCCCTTTTAATAGTGTTGCTAGACACTGAATTATTAGTTTACTCTGCACTGTTTCTGTCTCTAGTTAATGTGCGGAGATGTACATATATTTATATGACTTGGAGTTGTCGACTTTGCACTTAGAAACATTGTAGCTCTATTTGATGTGTTGCTTTAATTTATTTGATGATTTCTGTAAGGGATCGGTGGGTATGCTAGGCACCATTATTAGTCTGCTCTTTTTGGGTCACCTGTTCAATGCCCAGCTGTGGCCGTCTCCCACTTGCCCTCTGACAGGAGGCGGAGAGGCGCGCACAGAGAGGCAGCTACAGCAGCTACAGTGCTTAACGGAAACGTAGGCAGAGAGAGAAAGAAGTCCCCTCTTCCGAGGACTTTTCTGTCGCACTCGAAGACGCGGGGACAGGCAGTTTGTTCTCGTTGCTGTGTCATGTAGGGGGCTCATTTTTATTTAAGGAGCTTTACGAACAGTATACAACTAAGGGGTCCTTATTACTAAGCGTACTAAGGGGTCCTTAGTATGCTGACTGGACCCATCACCCGGAGGCAGCACAGCTTTGAAACGAGTACCTCTTTTGGAAGAACTGCTTATCGTTCAAAGAAAAAACACTGTCAGGTTGAAGGGTGTAGGGCCCTCTTCCTTGTTGGGGAGCCCATAAAAGTGACAATTATTCAGTGCAGGCGCGCTGAGTGGGGTCTCGTTGAGGATTCCAACCCTGGATGTCAACAATGGTGGGAGATGGCGGCGTTGAAAAAGGGCAAGTGTGTAACAGTGACGGTACGATGCGGAGCGGGAGGATGTGGGTTGGCTCTTCTGATGTGGTCCGCAATGGCGCTGACTCGGACGCCAATAATTGCAATAATTGCCCTGTAAAAGGAGCCGCCAAGGGTGCAAGCTTTGGGCAATGGTTGCGCACGTGGGACACCATTTTGATGGGTTCTATTTTTTTTCTTTTTTTATTTCCTAGGGGAGAGAGTTTGGCATGTGACCTAGTGAGCCAATCACTTTGAGGTCCATTCTCTAAATTCCGTTTGTTGTGAAACGAATTTGTTGTCCCTTTTGCATTGCTTGTATTAGGGAGAGGGTGAAGAACCTTATGAAAGTGGAAAGACATGCCAAAATGTTTGTTAGCCAGTCATGTGTGAGTTCGTTGTCGTCGGGGATGAGAAATGTGGGTGGGGTCCCGAAGTAAATGAAACGGCCCCGCGGCCTGGAGAACTCGTTCTGAGCTATATTTTGATCTCTTTCCTCTTCGGCATAGATCATGGTCATTGTTTCACCTGTTGTAAATACGTATATTCATGTATAAAGTTTTCAGTTCATCTTCCTCACCGTGTGCAAGTTGTTGTGGCCAGATGCAGTAAATTCACTATTTTCATTTCTATATAACATGCCTTTCTGAAGATGGTGAGCTCTTTTGTCCAATCCTGTGAGAAAGCAGCAAAGCGCTCCCAAATCTTCCACAAAACTGTGTGATATCTTTAATGCTAACTGCGGCTTGGTGTCACTCAAAACATGTAGTTGAGGTAGATTTATTCCCCCCCCCCCC
>JAJIZL010017166.1:147332-236353 GCA_023969395.1 Amblyomma maculatum
CCCCCCCCCCCCCCTCTTTCTGTTCGTTCAAATGAGGACCAGCGGACACTAACTCTTGCTTTTGTAATGCCCTAGGCCCTGCCTTAAGGCAGTACTCCAATGTCAATACCATTTTTATAGCTATGGCTGTCCAACAGCACTAATGTCTTATATACACTTCTTTTACTAATCTCTTACCCAAGTGGTGGCTTATACTGCGGGGGCGAAAGTCTCTGGACAGTATATGTCTGGAGATTTTGGACTAGAATCGCGATGTAAACGAATTGTGACCTTATTTCTCTTGCACACATGAAAGAACTAACGTTCAGCTTTCACATCGACAAGTATGGTCCGAGTTTCCTGGTCGATGTGAAAGTTATGTGCTTTGATTGCAGTTTGTGTAGTCCACACACTTTTGTCCCCGATATTACATAGGGGAAAATTAGGCGCCTTTGCAGGGGCAGTTTCTTTGGCGCCCACTACCTTCCCCATAAAAAAAGCTACAGTGTTTGTTGTGAACAGCTGGCTGCATTTATAAAGAACATTATTTTTTTGTAATTTGTTGTGCGTAGTTGAGAAATCCATGACATACATGCACAGCTGGTTGCCAGAATTATGCAACCATATTTCAGTAACTAACACCCATGCTGCACGCTGCCGGTAATACATCAGGAGCTTGTGGTTGTCAGCTTTTTGTGTTTTGTGTAACTATAAGCCTTGCTATTGTAATGTCACATATAGCGCTGTGGGTAAACAAATAACTTTACTTTTAACTCTTGTAGAAGCATGAACATTGCGCAATCACTGCGGCGGGCTATGCTTCCACATTGGGCTTTAGCCACATGTCAAACGTCTATCTTTATTCTGCTGCAGCAGCTTGCATGTTATCAGATAAGTTACTTCGTCGCAGCTGCTCTCTAGACGCTTTCTAGACGCTTGTAGTCTAGATTTTGATGTCGATATACCCCTGACACGCCCAGGGAATGTCTTCGGTAGAGGGTACATGGAAACCAGCGAAATGTGCAGTTTACAGAACAAAAAGGTAACAATTTTAAATGATGTTATTATTGATCACTTCTTTTCAGAGCAGGAACAATGACTTTAGAAATCTGCCTGTTAAACCGCTCAAAATGCAGGTTTCTGCCGCCAATGCGTACCTGTGTAATACTGCAATGCTCTGGCTATGCTTTATGTTCATATACAGCATCCTTTATGCTTAGTTTCTCTGCATGTGCACTCCATGTCTTGGGCATTGCTGAGGGCGCATAGAAGCAAGCATAACATGCCATGTTTGGTCAGAGTGGCATGTTCAAAGACACGACATAAAAACATTAAAGTACTGAATGCCAGGTTCTGGTCAAACTACGTTTGTATCTTTTGTTATTCTGCATGGGTTTTGCTGCAGTTATATGACCTTTCTATATAGTAAGGGGCAGTTCTGAATGCAGATGCATGCGTACAGTGCCATCTGGAAAAAGCAATTAAGAGAAACTGGCAGTTGCCCTTGGAGATGTGTAATCAAAGTTCAGCACAGATAACTTGAATTTCATTTTCCCTTCTATTGCAGGAGGAGCCCAACCTGCTGTTTCCATCTTAGGCCTGAAAGACCAACAACAGCTGATCGAGTAAATGCACAGGATAGTAACTGCTCCTGGAATCCCGGCCTGCGGAGGCCGCCCACAGAGAACTCGATCATCTCTTCGCTAATTCCGAAATATTAGGTTTCAATAAATACCTTTTCCTCCACCACCTCCCCAAGGGAAGAGCTGTCACGGCCAAGGATAATTAAAAAAAGTTATTCAAGTAGATTCTTAATACTCCAGTTGGCCTGAATTTTACCATGCCATTCCTTAACATCGATATTTTTTTAGTGTTGACTATTTATGTATGCAGTTTTTGCAATAAAGCAAAAAAATGCTTTTTTTACAACCTCTCATGCTGGTATGCCTATGCACCTCGCATGTTTTCAGGAATTGTGCATTTGTGTGAAGCTCAGCTAGCATATGTGCCTCTTTGATGGAAGTTTTAATTGCACATTGCTGTTGAGTGCTTTGTGTGAGAAAGTAAAGCAGACAACAGGAAACTTGAACCTGTTGCATATTCTATTGTCTGCTTTACTCTCACGACAAAGGCATTGAGCACTAGTATGTGACTGAAATTTCCATGGTACATGCTTGCTGATCTTTACATGAATGTTATTGGCAAGTTTTTACACCAATAGCGGGCCCTGCAAGCAAGTTCCGGGAAACGTCCGAATGTCCGCCTCCGGCTGTCCGTCGGACGTCCGTGGGACGCGATCCGGATCCACGAACGATAGTCCGACGGACGTCCGCTGTACGTATATCGAACATAACCTGACTTCCGTCGGATGTCCGTAGGTCCGGAAACGGAAGTCCGTCGGTCGACCGTCGGACGTCTATGGCCGTCTGGGATACTGTTAAGTATTTGATCGGCATCACTCCACAGGGTGTTGTTACCTTTATATCGAGAGGCTGGGGGTGGGCGTACAAGCGACAAAGAGTTGACGGAGTCATGCGGCATATTAAATAATCTGCTACTTGGTGACTGTGTTAGCTGACTGTGGTTTCACAATTTCTGATGCTGTGGGCATGTGTGGTGCCAAGTTGAAGCTGCCAGCTTTCACTAAAAAGAAGGCAAAACTGTCTGCCTGGGACGTTAAAGCAACAAGGCGGCTTGCAAATGCCCGCATCCATGAGGAACGTGTAATTGGACTAGTCAGGAAAAAGTATGCTATATTGAAGGGCGCTCTTCCTGCTGAGTATCTAGCACCAAAGGTTATTGACAGCTTCAATGTCACCACCCTTGACAGGATAGCATTTGTCAGTGCTGATGTCAGAAATATGTGTGACTCTATTGTACCTTTCGACTAACACATTTTCATGAATGACAGTGGCAAGTGCGAATAAAGTTATTTTGACCCCCTTTTCTGTCAAAACATTAGTAGTTACAATACACAAGCACTTGGATAAAAAATGAACCATATTAAAGTGCTTAATGCCGTTTAAAAGTACCACTGTAACACAAAGTAAAAAAAAAATGGCTACAAGTTTGCATCTGTGCGTCTGTTTAGCACGCTAACTTTTTTTTGGCATACATCAATGCAAGAGCTGTGATGTGTCTGCATGCATGCCGTTAAAACAGTTTTCTGTATTTAACTTTTTGTTCACGCTTTTAAGTTCCTTAAACGTTTTGCAGCTCACACACTAAGCAAAGCAAGAACAGCTACATTGACCAACTTCGGGCACCTTCAACAATGCTTATTTCGAGATTTGTTTGCATTCACTGCAGAACCACTTGCGTGATTTTACTTATTCAAAATGAAACCACTTTCGAGAACACTTCTTCCCATCATACTTCACCATGTCACCATACTGTGGCTGCTCGCAATAGCAGTAAATCTCATCGTCCTCGTAGTCTTCATCGTGTACCTCTTCGCTTTCATCATGCCTACTCCAATAGCCAGAGCAAAACTCCGGCCACTTTTTGGAAGTAGTACATCTTTCCAACGTGTCTGATTAAAAGCAAAGCAGCAATGGGGGCTTTACCATTTCAATAATTTTCGCGCTACACTATACAACACAATACAATACAATATACAATATACACAAGAAAGCAGGAACCAAGTACAAAGGACAAGCGCGCACTGACAACTAAGGTTTATTGATAACAGGACTACATTTAAAACATTCCACATGCACTCTCTGATACAAGAAATCTCGCAAACTCACTGAACAGGCAGTGTCACCTCCACACGCACCTACGCTCTTTTATTATCATTATCTCATGATTAGTTAGCATGACTGATGGCGTGCTTACGCACTTGTCTTCGCCAGCTTCCCATATCTGAAACGCTTCGATTATTTCTCTTTCTTTTCTTTCTTTTGAACGGCCTACGATTGTGGTTCTTTCAAATTCTGGCTTGCATTTGTGTTTTGCGCAATGGGGTGCGAAGTTTCCATGGTTCTTCCGCGAGGTTTTCATTATTATTCCAGAGGTTTCCAGGGTGCGAGGGTCCAGGAGATGTCATTAAAAACTCTCATCAAAAAATATTCTCTGAATGAATAGGTCATTGTTAGTCCACACAACGAAATTGCAGTGCGTTTTTTTTTTGCCCACAAACATTTGCATTTTTATTTATTCAACATGCCCCTAAAGGCCCTCATTCGAGGGTATTACATAGGGGGGGGGGGGAGTCCGTGTAAAAAAAAAACATGTAACAGGAAGATTATTAAAAAGCAAATGAACAATAACAGACTAAATATACCATGGGAAAATAATTAAGCACCAGAGGATAAAGAAACAGGCTATAGAAAGCAATAGAACACAAAGTATAGGCTTAAGAAAACAATAAGGCATAACAGAAATGAACGTACTACAGCTCGTACGTATTGGCAAAAGAAGTTCATTTCAAATGTCAACGTCGCTGCGGATGAGATCATGAAATATGGAGGCGTTCGATTCAATGGCTATGTGCGCTGGTAGATGGCTCCACTCTTTGATAGTGCGTGGTATGAATGATTTCGCAAATGCAGATGAAAGACACGCGATGCGCTTAACTTTGTGAGGATGGTCGAGCCGTGGAAAGAAGGCTGATGGTGATAGGAAAAAATCGCGGTGGAGCGATGCATAGTGATACAGTTTATAGAAAGTGCTAGCCGGGATAGTTTGCGGCGGAAAGACAAGTCTTGTAATAAATAAAACGTCAGAATAAATAAAACGCGCAGCACGGTTCTGCAAGGACTCAATGTTAGCTATGAGATAGGCTTATTCAGGATCCTAGTGTCACGAAATCGGCGCACATTTTCGTCAAGCCGGCACGGTGCGAGGCCCGCGCGGCGTCGCGTGGAAAGCTTGAGAAAAACCTCCTTCCCCGCGCGAGAGAGCGCGTAGCCTTGTACGCGTCGCCGTCGCCCTGTTTCTCATCACCCGGCGATGTCACGGACTCATCAGTTTGGAATACGCCAGAAAAATCGAGAATCTTCTATGGGACCTGGCCAATGACGACGCGTGGCTCGACGGGAGGAGGAGAGAGCGCTATAACCAGCGAAGCTAAGTGTGTGTGCGCGTTGGTTTGACACGTGCTAACAGACAGACGCGGCGCGCCCTATTTAAAGAGACCGCGCCGCTTGTTGAGTCAGTCAGTCAGTCAGTTCGTCAGTGGTTGCGGCGTGTTCGCCAGTGCTTCGGCTGGACTCCCGGGGATCACCCGCTGCAGGCAAGCCCACGGACCTGCAAAGGAGCGGCGCTCGTCTCGTATGGCGGCCACATCGTGACTCTTGAGGCGTCGGACTGCAACAGTGCGCCCTATTTAAAGAGACCGCGCCGCTTGTTGAGTCAGTCAGTCAGTCAGTCAGTTCGTCAGTGGTTGCGGCGTGTTCGCCAGTGCTTCGGCTGGACTCCCGGGGATCACCCGCTGCTGGCAAGCCCACGGACCTGCAAGGGAGCGGCGCTCGTCTCGTATGGCGGCCACATGGTGACTCTTGAGGCGTCGGACTGTAACAGTGCCCGGTGAACAATTTGGTGTTTGTTTATGTAACTCTCTCGTGTTTCATCTGTGTTGTAAAGCCTCTGTGTTATTGAAACATTCTGTAGTTGCATGCTTAGAGTTTGTATTCTGTGAACCTCTCGTCTGTGCATTTCAAGTGATCTTGTGTATTCCTTTGTATCGTCTCTTGCTGTGCATAAATTGTTTTTGTTTGTTACTTCTGACTCCGAAACTTACTCTGGCTTGAACCGGCGACCGCTGGGCACCAAATGGCCACCCCCTTCTGTCACTACAAGGTAGTCGAATTCCGGCTGAGCTTGCCACGCAGGTCGAGGACACCTCCTTTGCGACCGGAACAGCTACCCCCACCCACTCTAATGGTGTCTGGGAGTGTGCGCACCGTTAAGGGCGCATCGTTAATAATCCCTCCTAATTATTAAAGGGTGACACCCAGATGGCTGATGCATATTAAATCTTCGGACGAGTGAGCGTGAGGAACGCTAGTTTCTTCAGGTGGGGGGAGCCTGTTTGAGGTTGTGCTTTAGAAGGCCGAGTGACCGGTTGGCGGATGCTAAAGTTATATTAATGTGGTTGTGCATGTTAAGTCAGATTGCAGATGAACTCCAAGGTATTCGTAGGTAGTAGCAAGTTCGACGGAGTTTTTATTTAGAAAATGAGTTGTGGGGATGCGAGCGCTGGGAGTGAAAGACAAAAGCTTAGTTTTGGAAGTATTAGGGGCATAAGCCAAGCTGTGCACCATGCGGTTACTGCATCAAGGTCAGTTTGCAAACATTGTTGCTCAGTGATAAAAGAAATATTTCGGTATATTACGCATTCATCGGCAAAGAGCCTAACTCGAGAAGACACAGAATTGGCTAGAACATCCCCGTAACAATATATATTAAAAAAAAGGAGTGGGCCAAGGACGCTCCCTTGTGGTACCCCAGAAGTGACTAGTTATTAATGGAGGTGAACTGAAGTCTAGCGCAGAGGAAGTCCGCAATCCAAGTAACAACAGTAGGGTGAATATTCAACTGAGTTAGTTTGAGTATAAGCCTAGATGAGCAACACGGTCGAAAGCTTTTGAAAAATCGAGAAAAACGGCATCAATTTGACCACCAGCATCAATGGATGAATGCAAATCATGAACGAATCCGGCGAATTGTGTGCCAGAAGAGAAGCCCTTGCGAAAACCGTGCTGGTATTCGAAAATTATGTTATTGTTTTCCGGGTACTTAAAAATTTGACAGTGAATGACGTGTTCAAGAAGTTTGCAGAAAGTATTCCTAAGTGAAATCAGATCAGATCAGTCGTTCAGTCGTGTCCGACTCTTCGTGACCCTATGGACCATGTCACGCCACGCCTTCCAGTCTCTCACTATCTTCCTAACATCATATAACTTCATCTGCAGTGCCTCAAGGATGCCATCTAACCATCGCGTTTGCTGCCTACCCCTTCTCCGGCGACCCTCAACCTTTCCCCACATCAAATCTTTCTCCAGCGACTCCTCTCGTCTCATCAGATGACCAAAGTAGCCAAGCTATAACTTTAGAATTCGACCCTCCAATGAGCAGTCAGGACTTATGGTCGACAATATCGACTGATTTGATCTTTTGGCAGTCCAAGGAACTCTCAAGAGTCTTCGCCAGCACCACAATTCAAACGCGTCAATTCTTCGGCGGTCAGCCTTTTTCACAGTCCAACTCTCGCATCCATACATCACAACTGGAAAGGCCATAGCACGAGTTATACGGATCTTGTTTGGCAGACTAATGTCTCTGCTCTTTAATAGGCGGTCAAGGCTAACCATTGCTCTCTTTCCCAGAAGCAGGCGTCTCCTAATTTCATGGCTGCGGTCTCCTTCCGGGGTAATCTTGGAGCCCAAGAAGAGAAAATCTGTCACAGCTTCCACTTCTTGTCCCTTGATGCTCCAGGACTTGATAGGGCAAGACCCCATGATCTTTGTCTTTTTAATGTTCAGTTTAAGCCCAAACTTCTCACTCTCTTCTTGTACGCGCATCAGAAGTCTCTTGAGTTCCACTTCACTTTCTGCCATTAAAGTGGTATCATCCACATATCTAAGGTTGTTGATACGTTTTCCAGCAATCTTCACTCCAGCTGAAGACTCGTCCAGATCGGCCTTCCTCATGATGCACTCTGCATATAGGTTAAATAGGCAGGGCGACAGTATGCAGCCTTGCCTCACTCCTTTCTCAATCGGAAACCAATCAGTAAGACCATGTCCAATTCTGACTGTGGCCTCTTGCCCTTCATACAGGTTCCTGAGGAGACAGATGAGGTGAATTGGAACTCCCATTTCTTGGAGAGCTTGCCACAATCTGCTGTGATCTACGCAGTCAAACGCTTTCGCATAATCAAGAAAGCAGAAGTAGATGGGTTTCTGGAACTCTCTTGCTTTTTCCATGATCCAGCGAAGGTTGGCAATTTGGACTCTAGTTCCTCTGCCCTTGCGAAACCCAGCTTGCACGTCCGGAAGCTTCCGATCCACATACTGCTGCAGCCTACCTTGGAGGATTTTCAATATCACCTTGCTAGCATGCGAAATAAGCGTGATCGTGCGGTAGTTGGAACAATCTTTGGCACTGCCTTTCTTTGGAATGGGGATGTAAACTGACCTCCTCCAATCCTGTGGCCACTGCAAGGTTGTCCAAATCTTCTGACATAATGTATGCAGAATGTTAATAGCGTCATGGTTGAGGTTTTGAAACAACTCAGCTGGAATGCCATCAATTACGCTAGCTTTGTTCTTAGCAAGGCTGGCTAAGGCCCATTCAACTTCACTCTTCAGGATGCCCGTCTCGAGATCAGTAATCACAACCGTTTTATGTTGGGTTTGCACATTCGGGTTCTTGTTGTACAGTTCGTCTGTGTATTCCTGCCACCTCTTCTTTATCTCTGAGGCTTCAGTGAGGTCCTTGCCTTGTTTGTCCTTTATCACGCCCAGCTTAGCACAGAAGCTTCCTTTGGTATCTCTGATTGTCTTATACAGAGCTCTTGTGTTCCTTAATTGGCTGTTGTCCTCAACTGCTTGGCACTGTATGTTCAGGAAGGCATTCTTATCTCTCCTTGCTATTTTCTGAAAATCCGCATTGAGAACCTTGTATCTTTCTCTTTCCCCCATAACTTTTGTCATCCTCCTTTCCTCAGCTATTTGCAAAGCCTCTTCAGATAAGCAGTTTGCTTTCTTGCATTTCTTTTGCTTTGGAACTACCTTAGTAGCAACTTCTTGTATTATATCACAAACATCAGTCCACATGTCTTCGGGCTCTGTCTTCTAGATCTAATTCTTGAAATCGATTCCTCACTTCAACAGCATATTCTAATGGAATTTGATCCAGATCATACCTGAAAGGCCTTCTAGTTTTCTGCCTTTTTCTCAATCGAAGCTTAATTTTGGCAACAAGAAGCTGATGATCGGTGCTAGAATCGGCCCCAGGCCTTGTTTTCCTGCTTGTATAGCGCTTCTCCATCTCTGCCGGCAAAGAATAAAATCGATCTGATTCCTGTACAGACCGTCCGGTGAAGTCCATGTGTACAGGCGCCTCTTGTGCTGTTGAAAATGAGTATTCGCTATGGTCAGGTTGTTTTCTTGACAAAACTCTACTAGCCTCTGCCCAGCTTCATTTGGCTCACCAAGACCGAACTTGCCTGCAATTCCGGATATTTCTTCACTCCCGACCTTAGCATTCCAGTCTACTATGAGAAAAACGACGTCTGATGATGGGGTGCGGTCAAAAAGGCATTGTAGGTCCTCATAAAATCTCTCAACGTCAGCTTCTTCAGCAGTAGTGGTCGGTGCATAGACTTGGATAACTGTTATGTTGAAAGGGTGACCTTGGATCCTTAGTGAAATCATCCGGTCGTTTATGGGGTTGTACCCTAGCACTGCTTTGCCCATTCTTCTGTTTACTATGAGAGCGACCCCATTCCTTCTCTTGGAATCGTGCCCACAATAAAAGAAATAATGATCACCGGAGTTAAATTCTCCCATTCCGGCCCACTTGAGCTCGCTGATACCCAAGGTATCAATGTTCAATCTGTCCATTTCTCGCTTGACGACATCCAGTTTACCTTGCGTCATAGATCTTACATTCCATGTTGCTATGTGATATATCTCCATGCAACATCGGACTTTCCGGTCGCTTCCCGACACATCCACAACTGAGCGTCCTTTTGGCTTTAGCCCCGCCGCTTCATTCGTTCTGGAGCTACTAGGAATCGCCCTTTGTTCATCCCCAGTAACATGTGGGACGCCTTCCAACCTGGGGAGCTCATCTTCCAGCGCCATATCATTAATGGTATTGTGACTGGCTATATGGTTTTCTTGGCAGGAAATACTGGAGTGGGTTGCCATTACCTTCTCCAGTGAATCACATTTTGTTAGAACTCTCTGCCGTGACCTGTCTATTTTGGGTGGCCCTACACAGCAGAGCTCACGACTTCATCGAGTTTCGCAAGCCACTCCGGCATGACCAGGCAGTGATCCATGAAGGGGTTTAGTGAAATAGGGCGATAATTAAGCAGAGAAGAACGATCACCGGTTTTGAAGATCGGTATTACTTTGGCAACACGCCAGTCATGAGGTATGAGGTCAGATAAGGATTGAGAGAACAGGGCAACTATTATTGAACAAATGGAGTGCGATGTGCTTTTGAGTATTTTTTGATTGAAGTCATGTTGGACATAACTGGTAGAAATCTTAAGATTATTAAGTAGGCATAATATGCCAGTTTGACTAATATTTCGGACATTGATATGTTAGGAAAATTATTTAAGCTGGGCGCTGACGAGGTGTCGTTGTTAAATAGCTGAACACAGTGAGCTTCAGGAACTGGAATCCCATCATTATCAGTAAGAAATTTATCGTGATTGCTATTTGAGTTTAACACTTTCCAGAAACGGCGTGGGTTATTTGCTAATATAGATGATAAGCCCTTAATGAAAAAGTGGCGCCTGGTTGACTTGAGAGACGTTTGGTAAAGCTTATCGCATTCCTTGTATTTTTTCCACGCACTCGAAAGATGGTTCTTATCTGCTTGCCTGTAAAGGCGCTTCTTTTTATTTCTTAATCGACGACGCTGTTGGTTGAACCAAGGTGCACATTTATTCTCTTTGATTGTAACTACTGGGATGAAGTTATTGATTAGGTCAGTGAGGATATCTTTGAAAAGTGTCCAATTTTCTTCTACAGAGCGAGATAATAAATCATCCAGGAATTCCAGGGAAAAAAAAGATGCAGTTTGTTAATAATAGACACATAGTCGCCTTTATTGTAGCATCGGATCTGTTTTGTTTTTATGTTCTTTTTGTTGAAAGAGCAAGAAAGATTGCCAGTTATAATGGCATGGTCAGAAAGGCCATCCTGGTGATTTAAGTTGGAGCAGATGTCGGGATCGGTTGACAACACAAGGTCCAAAATGTTAGCAGACCTAGTTGAGCATCGCGTAGGCAAATGAACGAGCTACGTTAACGAAAAATCAAGACAGGAGTGGAGAAACGCTTGAGCTTCAGTGTTACTGGGAGGGACGGCTAATGAGTTCCAGTTAATGCTTGGAAAGTTAAAGTCGCCGAAGATGATCAACTTACTGTTGGGAAAACGCGTACATATCTCACTCAGAATTCGAGAAAATTCTTGCGAAAAGCCAGTCACTAGGTCAGGGGACGATAAAAAACACCGATTGTAATGTTAGTTGCTCCGCACCGGACTGAGACTAAAACGCACTCGGGAAATGAAGTAACAGTGACTGGAACAACAATAAATTCTTTTCTGATAGCGACAAGGACGCCGCCTCCCCTACGAGAGTTCCTATCGCACCTAAAAAAATTAAAGGATGACCCCTGTACTAAAATACAGTCATCATGAACGGTACCATTAAGCCACGTTTCGGTAAGAGCTACCAGTGGTGCAGAGCATCAATCTATGAGTGATGACAGTGCAACGCTCTTCGGCAAAACACTTCGGATGTTAGTGTAAAAAAAGCACACAGTGTTCACACGTGTAGGTGGACGTTGGCTTGAAGAATGTAGTGAACTGCCGAGCGACAGACTACATGAGCAATGTCAATCCGCACTGCGCCGCGAGAGGCACACAGCATGATTAGCATCAGTGTCCCATTCATACATATCATCATTGATAAAAAGCTTGTCGAAACTCAGACGCACTTTGTCGTCTTCTTTTTTAACCGTTTTACAAAACTGCAGTACCTTGCGACGTTTGACACGGACGGCCTCGGAATAGTCCCGCGAAATGATGAAATTTTTGCCTTTTAGTTTGAAGCCAATACTCCTTCCAATATTACATCCTTGTCGTTATAAAATTTAGAAATTATAGGACGACATTTTTCAGTAGAAAAGCGACCTAGCCGATGAGCTCTACCGATGGAAGAAGCAGTGACACCAAACATCTCGGTACAAAAGAAGCTAACGAGACGTTTCGAGGCTTCCCAATTTTCACTCATTAGAATCCTCGATACCAAAGAAAAGTACGTTTGACCTACGAGAGCGGTTTTCAAGGTCTTCAATTTTTTTATGTATTTTACAAATTCTTTGATCAACATTCCTGGCGGCAGGGACATTTGACGACGATTCGACCTTTGACTCAAGTTCCTGGACTCGCTTGCTTAGGGCTTCCATCTCGGTATTAAGCGTAATATGAATACTTAGAGCTTTGTTAACAGATTCGAGGATGCTTGCATGACCAGCGTCTATACGCGTAACTACTTCCGCCATATAGTCAAGCTTGTCTTCCTGAGATTTGGTCATAGGTCCGGGGTTAGCTTCAATATCGCCGCCAAGTAGCAAGAGACGCCGAAGGCACCTAAGTACAGTCGAGCGCAATTTGAAGGTTATCGCGCGAGCGTCGACCGAGAACATGAACAGCGCCATGGCTCAGAATTTTCTGCCGAGGCGAGGGAGGTATCAGATCAGCTTCCCCCACTCGTTTTGCTGTTCTTTCAGCAGCCGCCACTCCCTGCTAGACTATCAGTTTTTTTCTTTTATTTTGGTTCTGCGAACAGGCAGTGATCGTAGTGCGCACGACGTATTCTTCGGCATTATCTGAAATTGGACACTTTATCGCAACAAATGAAAAGCTTAGAATAGAGAGAAAGGGCGGTGAATATGTCACGGGGGTGATGATTGTTGTGTGGAACGGCGAACGAGGGAAAGAAGAGTGCGAAATTACGAGTTTTCTGGTTCCAAAACCGGCCGCCAGATGCCTGGAGTTCTCGGCTGGTCAACGCTCGCGCGATAACCTTCAAATCGCTCTCGACTGTACAGCACGGAAGTGCTTGAAACAAGGGGGGGGGGCACGACACCGCTACAAGACAAACGTCGTCGTCTCGGTAACACTGAGCATCATTGTAACTAACCTGGAAGTACATGACGGTTGAGCGCTGTGCCACGAAGACGGTGCTGTGACCCGAAAGGGCGTTGAAGTCATCATCATCATCAGCCTGATTATACCCACTGCAGGGCGAAGGCCTCTCCCATATTTCTCCTCTTAACCCGGTTCTGTGCTAGCTGCATCCACTTGACCCCTGCGAACTTCTTAACCTCATCAGCCCACCCAACTTTCTGCCGCCCCCTGCTACGCTTTCCTTCCCTTGGAATCCAGTTTGGTACCCTAAGCGACCATCGGTTACCCTCTCTTCGCACAACATGTCCTGCCCATGCCCATTTCTTCTTCTTAATTTCCACTAGAATGTCGGTAACCTGAGTTATTTCTCTGACCCACTCTGCACGCTTCCTATCTCTTAACCAACCATTTTTGGTTCCATAGCCCTATGGGTTGTCCTCAACTTAAGTAGAACTCTCTTGGTTAGCCTCCACGTTTCAGCCCCTTAGGTGAGTACAGGTAAGATGCAACTGTTATATACTTTCCTCTTGAGCGATACCGGTAAGCTGCTAGTCATAATCTGTGAGTGCTTGCCAAATGCGCTCCATCCCAATCTTATTCTTCTTGTTATTTCCTTTTCATGGTCCAGATTTGCGGTTACTACCTGTCCTAAGTGACATATTCGCCTACTACTTCCAGTAACTTGAGTGAAAACAGCGCGAAAGAAGCCCGAAGGCGAAGCGAAGAAGGGACAAAAAAGCCTTCGGGCTTCTTTCGCGCTGTTTTCACTCAAGTCACAATGAACCAACTAGCCCAGCAAAAAGTTCTGCTTGATCACTTCCAGTACTTCGCTACCTTACGTAAACTGCTGTTCCTTTCCAAGGCTGTTGAACATTTCCTTAGTCTTCTGTATATTGATTTTCAAGCCTACCTTTCTACTTTTTCTGTCTAGGTCACCAATCATTATTTGCAGTTCATCGCCCGAGTTGCTTAGCAAGGGAATGTCATCAGCAAATCGCAGATTACTGAGGTATTCTTCACCTACCCTTATCCCTAACTGCTCCCATTCCAAGTCTCCGAATACTTCCTCTAAGCAAGCTGTGAGTAGTACTGGGGAGATTGTGTCTCCTTGCCTAACACCTTTCTTTATGGGAATTTTATTACTTTCTTTATGCAGAACTATGGTTGCTGTGCAGCCAATATATATATCTTCCAGCACTTTCACGTACGGCTTGTCCACCCCCTGATTTCGCAATGCATGCATCACCGCCGAGGTTTCAACTGAGTCAAATGCTTTTTCGTAATCAATGAAGGCTATGTATAAGGGCTGGTTATATTCCGAGCATTTTTCTATCACCTGATTGATGGTATGGATATGATCGATAGTAGAGTACCGTTTCCGAAAACATGCTTGATTCTTTGCTTGATTGCAGTCTAAGGTTGTCCTGATTCTATTAGCGATTACCTTAGTAAATACCTTATACGTAACAGACAGTAAGCTGATTGGTCTGTAATTTTTAAGGTCCCTAGAGTCGCCTTTCTTATGAATTAAGATAATGTTGGCATTCTTTCATGGTTCCGGTACCGTCGATGACATCAGGCACTGCGTATACAGGGTGGCCAGCTTTTCTAACACGATATCCCCTCCCCCGTACTTCAGCAAATCTGTAGTTATCTGATCCTCTCCAGCTGATTTCCCCCTTTTCATAGTTTCGAATGCTTTCTTGACCTCATCCTTCGTAACTGGTGGAACGTCTGACTGTTTTTCTCTACCGCCAATCTTCATACGGTCCTGACTACTTTGGCTACTGTAGAGATCTGTATAGAACTCCTCGGCTACTTTGACTATCTTGTCCATATTCGTGATGACGTTGCCTTCCTTGAACCTTATCGCATACATCTGGTTTTTGCCTATGCCCAATTTCTTCTTCCCCGCTTTAAGGCTTCCCACGTTCTTTACATCATGCTCAATTTTCTCCATGTTATACGGCCGGCCGAGACGGCCGAGACCCCACCGGCCGTCTCGGCCGGTGGGGTCTTTTAGTGAAGACAACCAACATAAAGCGTGGTGGTCCGTAACAACATCAAATGGGCGCCCATAGAAGTATGGCCGAAATTTCTGAAGCGCCTAAACAATTGCCAAGCATTCCTTTTTTGTCACCGAGTAGTTGGTCTCGGCCTTGGTCAGCGTTCGACTTGCGTACGCCACAACGTTTCATCAACACCGGGTTTTCGTTGGGCAAGAACAGCGCCGAGGCCGGCGTCGCTGGCATCGGTGTGCACTTCGGTAGGAGCAGCCGGATCGAAATGGCGCAATACGGGGGGTGAGGTAAGTATCTAGCGCAATTTCGTAAAAGCTGCATCGCAAGCCGGCGACCAGGCAGAAAGATCTTTGTGAGCGCTGAGAAGTCGCGTCAGAGGGGCAACGATGGTCGTAAAGTTCCGAACGAAACGCCTAAAATAGGAGCATAAGCCTACAAAGCTGCGTAATTGCTTGATAGATGTTGGCTTCGGGAACTCAGCGACAGCTCGAAGTTTAGATGGATCAGGGAGGATGCCATCTTTGGACACTAAATGCCCTAAAATAGTGAGTTGGCGAGCGGCGAAATGGCACTTTTTCAGATTGAGCTGTAGACCGGCGTTGCTAAGGCATTGCAAGACGGTTTCAAGGCGAGTTAGGTGGGTCGCGAAGTCGGATGAAAATACAACAATATCATCCAGGTAGCAGACACATGTGTGCCACTTCAAACCGCGGAGAATATTGTCCATCATGCGTTCAAATGTGGCGGGCGCATTACACAGGCCAAATGGCATCACATTGAACTCATAGAGTCCGTCGGGGGTGACAAAAGCTGTCTTGGGGCGATCGTCCTCAGCCATCGGAACTTGCCAGTAGCCAGAACGTAAATCGATTGAAGAGAAAAATTCCGCTCCATGCAAGGTGTCCAGCGCGTCGTCTATGCGAGGTAGCGGATAGACGTCCTTTCGTGTGATTGCATTAAGGCGTCGGTAGTCCACACAGAACCAAATAGACCCGTCTTTCTTCTTGACTAAAACGACCGGGGACGCCCAAGGGCTACTGGAAGGCTGAATTACACCCCTACTGAGCATCTCGTCGACTTGCTCATCAATAATGCGGCGCTCTGAGGCTGACACACGATAAGGGCGTTGGCGTAATGGGGCGTGCGTACCAGTATAGATGTGGTGAGAAACAGTTGACGTACGACCCAAGGATAGCTGCTGGATGTCAAAGGAAGCTTGGAATCGGTTCAGTAAGTCGAGGAGCTTGGCGCGTTGATCTGGAGCGAGAGCACTGTCGATGGCTTTGTCGAAGGTAGCCAGAGGCGGTGAAGGAGACGAGGAACGAGGTGGGCTAAGGGCACTGACGTTGTGGGATATTGTGTCGGCACAGGTGGAGAAAACCGGTGGGACGGTCACAAAATTTTCTGATCGAACAGGCTCAGCATGCCCAACGCACTCGCCACGTTGCAACGTGAGTGGATAGAACGAATCGTTAGTAATGGCTAGTTCGGTGCGTCCGCTTCTTACACTAAGGACAGCGCAGGGCAGGGGAAGACAGCGTCGCGAGACGAAGAGGGAAGATGGGGTGAAGAGCACTGTACAGTCTTGAAGAGAGGCATAGTTTATAGGCGCAATCGCAGCAGATGAAGGCGGGATATCAGTAGCATCCGCAACGTGGCATTTGGCTTCCCCAATAACGTTAGCGGCAGTCGGTGCGGTGCACAGCGGAAAAAATTCTACTTCGGCACGAGCGCAATGAATTACGGCGCGATTGCGACACAAGAAGTCCCATCCTAAAATAATGTCATGAGAGCAGTCACGGAGAACGATAAAACTGATGACGTAGAGAACGTTCTGAATGGTGACTCGAGCCGTGCAGGTACCGATCGGTTCGATGTGCTGAGCAGTGGCGGTGTGCAATGAAACCCCAGAATATGGCAGAACAACTTTTCGTAACAAGCGGCACAGTCTAACGTCAATAACCGAAATAGCAGCACCAGTATCTACAAGCGCAAGAGTACAAACATTTTCAATGGTAACTTCTATTAAATTGTTCGGTGGCGAAGCAGGACTTTCACTGTTCGACGAAAGCGCAGTTCTTGCCTGCGGAACTGCGTCTAGTGGTTTTCCGGCATTGGCGAGGTAGAACGGCGGCGCATCGGCGACGGAGAGCGACGGCGCGGACAGGTTGAGCGGTTGTCATAGGTTGAGCGGTTGTCATGCGAGAAGTGGTCAAAGTGAGAGGAGGGCTGAGGTGGCGCACGGGGTGGGGACGGCGGCTGTGCGTAGGTAGCCGGGCTCTGATCGAAAGCGTACGGCGTCGGACGACGGCGGCACAGGCGTGCAACATGGCCAGGGAGACCACATGCAAAGCAAATTGGCCGATTGTCAGATGTGCGCCAAGGGCGTAGAATAGGTGGCGCACGACGCTGAGTGAAAAATGCGCGCTGAGGCGGACCATACGATGGCAAAGGCGTAGGAGGGGGTAGTCTTGCGGCAACCTCAGCATAGGACAGTGGTGTAGGTCCGGACGTCGGAACAGCGTCGGCATGAATGAGCGGAGCTGTCAGTGGTGTGGAATGAGGAGTAGGTTGTCGATGGGGCGGAAGTGCGTCGGCGACTTATTCCTGAATAACCTGGCGTATGGTCGGAGCCAGGTGTGAGCTGGAATGCGGAACGTTTGAAATTAGCGATAATTGACGTGCAACTTCTTCCCGTACGAAGTCTTTAATTTCTTGAATTAGTGTGGAGCTGACAGGGGCGTCAGACATAGCCGCGATCGTGGCTTCAGGTTGTCGAGGGACGATGCGTTGCCGACGAAATTCGTCGTAGCTTTGACACATCGTGACAACTTCGCTTACAGTACGGGGCTCTTTTGCCATCAGAATGTTGAATACGCCTTCATGGATGCCCATCATGATGTGGCGAATCTTCTCGGCTTCAGTCATTGATGCGCTTACACGATGACACAAATCTAAAACGTCTTCGATGTAGCTGGTAAAGGTTTCTCCTGTCTGCTGCCTTCGCTCGCGCAAACGGTGTTCGGCGCGAAGCTTGCGGACCGCAGGTCGACCGAAGACATCAACAAATCGGGATTTGAACGAGGCCCAAGTTGGAATGTCAGCCTCGTGATTTGTGAACCATAACTTTGCTACTTGGGTCAGGTAGAAGATCACGTTGTTAAGTTTTAGGACGTCATCCCACTTATTGTGGGTGCTTACGCGTTCATACGAAGAAAGCCAGTCCTCGACGTCCTGATCGTCGGTACCGCTGAAGACCGGCGGGTCCCGCTGGCGAAGCACCCCGGAGCATGGAATAGAAGGGGCCGAGGTAGCGGGGCCGGTGGTGTTAAAGCTGGAGTCGGTCATTGAGGTAGGAATTCGGCGGCTGCGGAGCTCCAGAGCGAATAAATGGAAGAGAAATCCCGCGACCTCCACCAAGTGTTAAGCGGGGATCCAGGCACTGGTAGCGGGCACTGGTAGCGAGCAGGACCGGAGCAGGGGTGGCTTAACTTGCAGTCAGCTAGTCCGCAAAATCACTTTCTCTTCCTCCTTCTCGGTGATCTGCCCAATTAATGGGAACCTCTTCTTTACATTCCTTATATCGGCCACCTTGCGGTTATTGATTAGCTTTGATATCTCTGCCAATTCAATCCGGTCTGTTGGATTGGAAGCGTTCATACTCTGGCGTTTCTTAATCATATCTTTCGTCTCCTTAGACAGCTTACCGGTATCCTCTCTAACTATCCTACCGCCTACTTCTACCGCACATTCAGTAATGATATCTCTGAAATTATTGTTCATTGCTTCTAGGGTAATGTCGCCATCCTCGTTTAGAGCTGAATATCTGTTCTGTAGCGAGATCCTGAACTCTTCTGGCCTCCCCCTCACTGCTAAGTCATTGGTAGTTTGGTGGGTTTCTTTCTAACTAGTTGCGTTCCTTCTTCAGACATAGGCTAATTCGGGACCTCACCATCATGTGGTCGCTGCATCGCACTTTCCCAATTACCTCTACATCTTGCATAATGGCGGGGGTTGAACACATTATGAAGTCAATTTCATTTTTAGTCTCCCCGTTAGGACTTTTCCATGTCCATTTCCGGTTGTTCCGTTTGCTGAAAAAGGTATTCATGATTCTTAAGTTATTGCGCTCTGCAAACTCAACTAGCAACTCCCCCCTGTTATTCCTAGAACCAATGCCATAGTCACCTACTGCCTGTTCTCCTGCCTGCTTTTTCCCTACCTTGGCATTGAAGTCGCCCATTAGTACAGTATAGTACTGCGTCTTCACTTTTCGCATTGCCGATTCTACATCTTCGTAGAAGCTTTCAACTGCCTGGTCATCATAACTACATGTAGGTGCATAGGCCTGTACAACCTTCAGTTTATATCGCTTATTAAGCCTAATAACGATGCCTGCCACACTCTCATTAATACTATAGAATTTATCTATATTACCCGCTATATACTTATTGACAAGGAAACCTACTCCTAGTTGTCGCCTCTCTGGTAAACCTTGATAACACAGTACATGCCCATCCTTCAGTACAGTATATGCCTCATTCGGCCTCCTAACTTCACTAAGCCCTATGATATCCCATTTCATACCCTCTAGTTCCTCTAACAGCACTGCTAAACTAGCTTCACTAGCTAAGGTTCTAGCGTTAAACGTTGCCAGGGTCAGTTTCCAATGGCGGCTGTGCAGCGGAGCCAGATATTCTTAGCACCCCCTGCTGCGTCACAGGTCTGACCGCCGCCGTGGTCAGT
Source organism: Amblyomma maculatum (assembly GCA_023969395.1). Taxonomy (NCBI): domain Eukaryota; kingdom Metazoa; phylum Arthropoda; class Arachnida; order Ixodida; family Ixodidae; genus Amblyomma; species Amblyomma maculatum. The sequence goes on from JAJIZL010017166.1 coordinate 166,963, forward strand.
TGTTCCGGAGCCGCTGGTGACTGACGGCTGGGGTTTTATGGAGCTTATCAGTGGCGTTGAAGTGAGCGCGCTTATATGGAGGCGGGAAAGGGCGAGCCGATGCTGTAACCAGTTGCCAGCCGAAAGCGAGCAGGTTTGCCAGATTTGGCGGGAGCTGTGGCGGCAGGCTTGATGGGAGGCTGTAGTTCGCTGATAGCTGGTCCAGAAAGGCAGCCAGTTCTTCGGGAGGTGGCTCGGCGAGCCAGAAAGGGTCAGCAGGCGACAGGCCACCTAGGACAGTGATCGGCAAAACCTGGAAGTACATGACGGTTGAGCGCTGTGCCACGAAGACGGTGCCGTGACCCGAAGGGGCGTTGAAGTGAGCGCGCTAATATGGAGGCCGGAAATGGCGAGCCGATGCTGTCCCCAGTTGCCAGCCGAAAGCTAGCAGTTTGGCCAGACTTGGCGGGAGCTGTGGCGGCGGGCTTGATGGGAGGCTGTAGTTCACTGATAGCTGGTCCAGAAAGGCAGCCAGGTTTTCGGGAGGTGGCTCGGCTAGCCAGAAAGGATCAACAGGCGACAGGCCACCCAGGACAGTGATCAGAAAACCTGGAAGTACATGACGGTTGAGCGTTGTGCCACGAATACGGTGCCGTGAACCTGATAGTAGTGGGTGGCTTCCAGAGAGCTTAACATCATCATCATGAAGGAGGTAGGAGCTCTTCTTGTTTGGCAGTTCTTCAGAGCATGAATCCTTGATGCCACTACCACATGTACAGCCAACAAGCCCATCTGGCGTTGCAGCTAGGCATGGGAATTCTGGGCTTATGTGCAACCCAGACATTTCGCACCGAAAGTTCTTGTGGCGGGTCGCCATAGCCTCTACATAAGCGGCTCTTGCAGTAGCCTCTTTTTTTCCCCAGTCAGTAGCGGGTGTATGAAATATACAGTACTTTGGGTAACACATTTTTTAGGAGGCTCTGTGAAGGTTTGTCAGTGGAAGTCGCACGCACTGCGCAACAAATGAAGCCTTTATGCGTCCAGTACGGTATCAATGACACTTTTATGATGCTTCCTGGGCCCGTGTTTGCTTTTCATTCAGGGGGCACATCTGTAAGAAAATGAACACTGTATTATTCACAGTGTCGCATATCCAGTGCAGTGTGCAAAGAGAATTTTGTGGAGCACACTGAGTACATGTTAAATGCTAGGCCATCTAATAAAGTTCTTGAAAAAAAAAACAGTCAAAAGACGAAGAACAAGAGGAAGACGAAGACGAGTTGGTAACCATGCATTTTCTTTGCTGGGGCACGAAAGGTTGACACGACGATTTACCACCACCTATAAGTAAAAAAAGGACTCCTCCAATGTGAGAGCATGCCTCCTCAAACCAAGCCATGCATGTACATTGGGCGTGGACAGCTTCGCCATCGGGCTTGCTAAGGAGCCATGGCAGCAGCGGTTTTTAGCAAAATGACTGCGAATAACGCACCTGAAAACGAACAGAGTAGAAAATGGCGAAATTCAGCCCATGCACACAATTGGCTCGAAATATGTGAACTAAAAGCACTTACCTGTCCGATCAAAATGACGTTGTCATCGTGCAGCACTTTACCCTTTGGCTGCTGAACCAGGTCACTCGTAAGGTAATTGTGAGACTGCAACAATGTTTTGCATTTTAGCTGCTCTCATGTCAAAAAACTTGTGCTGTGGACTAAGTAGTAGTAAATGTCCGCTGTATCCACACGTGGATACATTTCCACATCGTTGGTCAACTCGTTGTCGGCCAATGGAAAAGGGTCGTCACCATCGCATTTCCGCACCTTCGCCACGTATCTGTCGCGTTAAATTCTGGACCGGCTTTTCGCATACTCGCTCAGTTTCATCACTTCCGCTAGTCACAGGCATAGTGAAATTGACAAGGCAACTCACAGTTTCGCTGCCACACCGCAAACTTAATCACATTCCGAAAAGAAAGCGCTGCGACCACGCGACACGATGCCAGCACCAGCAGCACGCGCAGTCCGTCTGTAGCCTGCACCGCAAAATGGCGGGCGGCATCGTAGCACCGCACCGCAGCGCCGCTGCTGCTCGCCAGAGCATACCACCTATACGTGGAAGCGGGTAGACATCTTTCTTTGTTATTGTATTTAAGCGATGGTAGTCAATATAAAACTACCATGTGTCATATTTCTTTCTAATAAGGATAACTGGAGCTGTCCAAGAACTAGAAGATTCTCGAATAATTCCGTGCTTTAGCATCTCTTGAACTTGCTCATCTATTTGCTTGTGTTCAGTGCTTTAGCATCTCTTGAACTTGCTCATCTATTTGCTTGTGTTCAGCTGGTGAGACTTGATGGGGCTTCTGGCGTATCAGAGGTGCGGATCCGGTGTTGATCGTATGATGAATACGACTGGTAGGCTGCGCTGTTGAGTCATTCTTGGCAAAGTCGAACACTGCCACGTGCTTCAGAAGTACAGTCCAGCCCACTTATAACGAACTTGATCGTCATGCGACATTTGCTCGTTGTATCCAAAGTTCGTCGTAAGTGGACCACCTATAATACGGGCAAAAAGAGCAAGCGAGACGAAAGTTAACTTTATTTTTGAAAAAAGTCCGTGATGCATGTCTGCTTCTTCAAAGCTGATCGCATCACTGCCGTTTCTAATTTTTCCAGCGCGATGATATGTTCATCGCGAAGGTCTCTGCTGCACACGAGTTCCTTAATCGACGCGATGTAACCGATCGCGGTTGAAGCGTTCGCAGCAACCGGCGGTAGAGCAGCACCCTCGTCATCGTCCTCGTCGGTCTCTGGGCAGTCAGGAAGGGCTCGCACTTCACGCACAATAGCTTCGTCAGTGCATGGCTCCGCAATGTCGGCGTCGTCATCAGCAGAAATGAAATCGTCCAGGCAACGTCAGGTCCGGCCAGCTGCGTGTCAACGACGCGTTGCCACAAGTCCTCGTGCGACCGGCCTTCCGGTGGGTGACGGCAAGCAAGCTGATGAGAACTGGCATGGCAGCATCAATCGCGATCAACAAGCGTTGGATGACGCGCCGGCGGTAGCACACCTTGAACGCATGAATGATGCCCATATCCAGCGGCTAAATTTTGCAGGTTGCATTGGGAAGCAAGAAGAGCACTGTCACCGCACTCAAGGAAGGCTGCACATGGTGCGCCGCACAGTTATCAAGCACGAGCAGGACCTTCCTGTTTTTTCGTGCCATGTCGCGGTCGAACTCGACAAGCCACTCGGCAAATAAGCCAGAACTCATCCAGGTTTTTGTATTGTTCTACGGGCACGTAGCTTCCAAAGCATCGCGGCTTACGTGACTTGCCAATGACAAAAGGCAGCCGCCGGTCATTGCCGTCCATATTGACACACAGAAGAACGGTTATGCGCAACTTGCTGTTCTTCCCTCCTGCGCACTTGTCGCCTTTCAAGGCATGCGTTTTAGATGGCAACATCTGATAAAACAACGCAGTCTTGTCGGCATTGTAAACGTCCCGTGGAGCATAGCTCGTGATTGTTGGAAGGCTGTCGGAAAGCCACGCATCGACGTCCTGGTTGTACACAGACGCGGCCTCGCCGACGACCGCCTTGAAAACAATTCCGTGGTGAGCCTTAAACCGGTGGAGCAATCCGTTGCCTGGGCTGAAATCGGCAAAGTCCAAAATGAAGACGAAGTCTTTAGCCTTGGAGAGCATCAGCGTTTCACTGATCGGAACGTTACGAGACCGGGCGTCAGCGAACCACTTCAGCAGTGCGTCCTCAACGTCCGCGTAGGTCGCCTTCCGAAGGCGCTTTCTAGTCGTCGGATCGGCATTTACGGTAGCACCAAGAATCTTTTTCTTGCCCTTAGCAATGGTTGAAATGGTCGATTTCGACAGTCCGTACTTCTTGACCAGTTCGCAGTTTTTTGCACCTTGAGCAAGTTCATCAACAATGGCCATCTTCGTTGCGATGTCGACAGCTTTCCTTTTATCACGTGAAGAGGTCGGCTTACAGTCCTCCATCGCACCAGGCGCCAGTCAAGCCCTTGGGCTCGCGCGCTGAGGCAGCCTTCAACTCCCCGATTTGGGAAAGGAACGGATGCGGCAACGATGTCAACGCATTGCCATCGCACAGAAAGAATCGACGGCGCAATGCCCTTAGCGCGGGGTGGCAACGGAGCAAAAAATGGAGAACCGGTTTGAGCCGGTAGAGCAGGCGCCTGACTTTCCGGATTGGCCGACGCAGATCACGTGGATGCATCAAAGCGACGCGGGCGGCGCCACTTTCTCTTTCGTCACCGCGCGCGCGCGCGCTTTTTCGTTTTCATTTTTCAACGCGTGCTTTTTCTTTTTTTTTTACTTTATTTTACCCGCCAAGGAGCGCCGGGGGACGCTTTGTGCGCTCTGTGTTCGCGTCGTGTCAGGAGAACACAAAGTGCGCGAAATTCGCCTGCCGCGGGTTCGCAGTCGAGCGAAGCCGCGCCAAACACCGCTGGCTCGGTCAACTACAGGGGCCAGACAGCTTCGCGTTCACTCTGAGGTTTGAGGCGACAACAGTTCGTTCTATGTGAAACACTGTGCCATTGCCCCAATATATATTTTGACGGTAGCACCGCCCTCGTTCGTACTAAGCGAGCGTTCGTTATATCTGCGGCTGTTATAAGTGGGCTGGACTGTTGTTCCATTAGAAGGCGACGCTCGGATGTTGAAGATTGAAAAAAAAATTTATTTCCAGTAATATACAGGAAATGGGCCTCGGGCGAAAAGCTACAGCGATAGCTTGAGAGATGCCCGAGGCCCAGTAATGGCAGAGCAACAGGACGTGTGACGTTAAGGCGAAGATATACATATATAACATGAAAATTATGAAGCACAGAAAGAGCCCATATATACAAATGAAACAGCAAGTTAAAAAAACAGCACAGTAAATTAACGACGCACAATAGTGTAATAGTATGCACGAAATATGGCAAAACATAATGAAAATTAAGTGAGTATTCTTGTATTAGTGTTTAAGGCAAGGAACGGAAAGTACAGAGAGACAGTGCGGAATTGATAGAATATAGCTTAAAGTCCTTAATTGATGCGGTAAAGATGTTTGGGTTGTGTATGCTATAATGATTTAACATGCATGGTAAAGTAAAACGAAGGTTCTGGTTACCGTATAACGTCCTCGTTCGAGGAACGTCCCATATTTGTTTACTTCTGGTGTGAAAGGGTTTCTCATAAGGCTTAAGTCCAGATATATTCTTCAAGAAGTCAGTTAAGCATTGAGGTGACAATTTAAGGCAGTGAAGTAGACGATACTCAAACATGGCATGCACACGATGAATCCTATATTTCGGAAATAATGTTTCTGTATGGGCAGTGTAGCATGCACCAGCGATCAGTCTAATTGCCTTCTTTTGGAGACCGAGTATGATGTTTAGATTTGTTTTGGATGTTGTACCCCAAACGAGGTGACAGTCGTTTATGTGAGATTGAATTAAAGCATGATAAATAAGGAGCTTATGCTTTGGGGAAAATTCGTTGCGCAGTCTCGAGAGGAAACCAACAGATCTAGTGAGCTTGCTTTCAATATACATTATATGGTCACACCACCTCATGCGAGAGTCGAATACAACACCGAGTGATTTGAACTTGTCTACAATTTCAATAATGTTATTTTCTAGATGAAGAGTACTGTTTACTGTAACATCCTGGCTAAGGGGACGAAAAAAGACTGCTTTGGTCTTGTTAGAGTTAACTACCAAACCATTAGCTGTGGACCATTTGTGGAGAGCACAAAGAACCAGATTTGCACAATTGATTAGTTCATCGGCAGAAGATCCCCTAAAAAAAAACTTGTGTCGTCAGCGTACTGAATACAACTTGTATGATAACCTATGCTCGGAAGGTCGTTAGCATATACATTGAAGAGGAACGGTCCAAGAAGGATGCCTTGCGGGACACCACATTCAATGAGAAGGGAGCTAGACTTATGATTATCGACCGAAACGACCTGCTGGCGCATGTTTAAATAAGAACGAAAGAGTTGGAGGGAAAGACCACGGACACCATAGGTTTCAAGTTTACAGAGTAGTATTTCATGATTAAGAAGGTCGAAAGCTTTGGTAAAGTCGATGAAAATACCAAGGGTCAAACTTTTAGCTTCGATATTATTTAAAATAATTTCCTTTTGCAAGAGTAAAGCAGATTCCGTGGACTTGCCCTTTCGAAATCCAAACTGACTGGCATTTATTAAGGCATGTTTAGAAAAGAACCCATCGATTCTCTTGAGTATTTGTTTTTCAAGAGCCTTTGAAAAAACAGGGAGAATAGAAATTGGCCTATAGTTGGTCATCTTATTTCTATCGCCTCCTTTGAAAATAACAGCTACGTTTGCATATTTCATTCGTGCAGGAAAAATACCTGATGTGAGCGACAAGTTAAAGGTGTAGCTTGAGCATGGTGCTAAGAGATCCGAAACAAATTTAACTGGTTTAATTTGAAAGCCATCGAAATCGGTGCAACTTGTAGCTTTTAGGTTCATTATAACGCTAAAAACTTCCTCGCTGGTCGTTAAATGAAACGCAAAATTCTCTAAACCTGTATTTTGGAGATACCGAAGGGCTTCGACCGCGGAACCAAGAGGGACTTATAAACCATAGCCTGAACTTCGGTCTCCATAACTGGTTGCACGTGCTTCTCTGTGACAAAGCTGTTTAACGCCTCGGCGGAACCTCAGACGCCTTGCTCGAAAGGGGCGAATTTTTGGCCTCGAGGCAACACAGCTTGCAATTCAGAGTGGTTGACTGTCCACAGCTCAGTGCGGCCTCTAGTCACGGGAACGACGCAACGAGCCACGAGGATACTCTTTTTAGAGCAGGTGAGTGTTGGTTCTACTACAGCTTCAAACGATTCGCATTGACTGCGAATAGAGAAAATCCGCACGAATGCTGCTAATAAAGCTGGTACAATTATGTCTACCCTGACGACCGCAAATGCTCCAAATTTAGGTGTCAAATAATCCACAAGAGCCGAAAGAAGTGAAGAATTCAAATTAATCTCTCCCGTACGACAGTCTAAAGTTGCACCACACTCTTGCAGAAAATCAATCCCCAGAATCACATCATGCGTTGACCGAGGTAGCACTGCGAATTCTGTTCTAAACTTTAGGCCACGAATAGCAACATCTGAAACAGACACACCAAGTGGAAACAAAGGTTCACCACCGACACCACGGAATAACACTGCTTGGCCACCACTAAACATTACTTTCCTACCTAAGCGGTTCTTAAAATTCAAACTCATAACAGATACTGTAGCTCCAGTGTCCACAAGAGTCATTGTCCTCACACCATCAATACACACTCCAATTTGCTCTTTAGCATAAACACAGGTAGAGGTATTAACGTCATCCACTCGCTGGCGGCCTCACTTTCATCGATCACGCCGCATAGTTTCCCGAAGGCGGAGGGCAAGAAAGACGTCGCCGTGAAGGTGACCGCCGCTGGCGCTGGGGTGGTGGCGTCACACTGCGGTCAGATGCAGGTGATGAACTCCGCAAATGTGTCGAATGGTATGTGTCCCAAGCGAACATATTCGGGGATCGCTGCTGTTCGGTGTGCAGACATCCGTGGCTGTTCGCCGGGGGTGGTAGTCTTGAGCAGTCGGGAAACGGCGGCGGCAATATCTAGCGATGTGCCCTGCTATGCCACACCTGTAACACATAGGTCGAGGGCGCCACCGATCAGCATAAGAGTCCTGACTAGCAAAGTCGCGACGTTGATTGTAGCCAGGCTCTCGATGCTGATGAACTACCTCTCCAGGGTAGGCGGGTCTCCTTCCCGTCAGCTGGTGGACATACCGTTGAGTAGAGTCGCTTCGATCGTCCGTATGCGAAGCGCCGCTAGGTTGGACACACGGAATGGAAAGGGTGGCAACATCTTCCTGGGGTGCACAACTGTGCCGCAGATATTCTTCACGGCAGATGGTGTCCCGGGACCTGGACAATTCCTCACGAACAATTTCTTGTCCGTGAGGAATATCAGCCATAGGAAATGGAGAACAGACTTCAACACTTGCTACACAGGTTACATTGGCCAGTCTTTCGAATTCAGGGGTGATTCGACGCGGCCTGAGAGCTTCAAATCTCCTGCAATGTTTAATAACATCTGCAGTGGTGTTCAGGCTCTTTTTGCTAATCAAGAAATTATAAACATCTTCCGTTATTCCTTTTAGGAGGTGGCCGACTTTGTCTTCTTAAAGCATACTGGGATTCACTAGCTTCCATAGCTTTAAATTAGACTCGATGTATGCAGTGCAAATTTCTCCGGGAACTTGCGCCCGGTGAAGCAATGTCTGTTTCGCAAGCTATTTGCGGTGCGTCCCTAAATTTTTCTTGACCTCGCTTGTAAAGGTAGCCCATGTAGGTAGTGAATCCTCATGATTGTCGAGCTAGTCAAATGCAGTGGCAGGAAGAAAGAATACCACATTAGCCAGTTTAGTAGCCGCGTTCCAGCGATTATATCTGCTCACCCTTTCGTAGTGTTTCAGCCACTCGTCAAAGTCTTCCCCAGGTTTTCAAAAAAAAACAAAAATGTCTGGGACTCTTGGCTGCGACAGTTGTTCGCTGTCGGCGGTCCCGTTTCTTCGGTATTGCCGTCTTTAGTCATGTCCAATGTCATTGGTGGTAAGCCAGCGAGTCTACGGCTCCTTCGATAGCTGGAACGCTCCGTGGTCAACACGCAAGCACCTCTCACTACAACTGTTACGTGCTTAATACGCACAGGGGGTTTATTTACAGAGGGATCGATAGAAGTAAGACCGCGACTACAAACGTCCTTCTGACCCTTGTACTTCTTTCTCTACCGATCGTCCGACTATTCATCTTCTTCCGTCGATGTTGTGGGATGGTGCGCGACAATATTTTACTCTGAGCTTCCCGTGCTTCGAAAGCGCCAAGCTCGCCTGGAATCTGGCAGCGAAATCTGGTTGGAGGACGGGGAAGTGCTTGCCGTCATCTCCGTTAGGAGTGGGGGCGGCGTCCGCTTTGTTGTTGTTGTTTTTCTTCCCTTCTTCTCCCCCATTGAAGACAGTACGGGGGAGGCCTCTTTGACGTCACTCTGGCCTGAGCCGGTGGTTCGATCGCCACGTGGCGCTCCGTCATTTGCTCCGCCGGTGGGGTGACCATGCTTGTTTCCAGACGCTGGCGTCTCAGGTCCTTCAGGTTGTGAAGGCTTGGCTCCGGGAAGATGGAATCGGCGAAATTTGGCCGTGAAATCTCCCGATCCCGTGTGGTGGGCTAGTCCACAGATTGCACGGGTCGGGTTGCATTCATGAGGTGCAGGACCGTCCTGCGTCAAAGTTTGGCCGCAAATGCGGCACCTGAACGAGTTCGGGGAAAGTGTCGGAGCGGTTTTTCACAGTACCAGAATTTACACACGCTGGCACAGGTCGCTTATGTTCTCGGACGCAGGGCAGGATGGTGCCACATGTTCTTGTGTTCGGCATCGACGTATATATGGTAATATCTACGATGTTCTTGTACAGACGCTCTGTGTGTCCGCCTGTGGATAGTACGCTGTTGTAGATCGGTGGCATGACTGTAGGTTAGGATATGGCTTGCGCCCGCTCCGCCGTAAATGCTGTTCACGTACCTGTCCTTGATAAGCTCTTCGGAGTAGCCATGTCGCGGGAGTATTCTACAGAAAACCTGACTGCCGACTTCTGCTGCGGAACCATTAGGCTTTTGCTTCGACGTAGAGGGTTGATATGATCGGAAAACCGGCTGAAGCAAAAAGAAGTGCTTGGCAAAAGGTAGGCCCCTCTCTCGCCTACCAAAAAGCGCCCGGCCTGACCGACCTCGGCACCCGACTGAGGGCCGGCGTCGGTGATCGACAATGGCCTAACATCAGCTGATTTTCGGCAGTCGACTCCGGCCCGACGTGACCGACTACCTACCACAGTACTGCCAACGTAATTACTTAATGGTCTGCCGCTCGTCTGCCCAAGCTTCTTTGTCAACGACAGGCCGTACCTCGGCCGATTGCTGCCCGACGCCGACTATTAGTGGCCGAAAGACGATTAAAAAACTATGGGGGCACTTTGCCAACTTAAAGTACACTAGGCGAAAGGCTTTACCGCGCCATGTCGACTGTCAATGACTACCAATTAGTCGCTATTGGCGCTTATTTTCTGCCTCCCTTGCTTTCGTCCCCAAGGCGAAGCATTGCGCCGTCGTAAACGCTCTTGTTCCGCATCTCTCGCCTTTGTTCCAGGAGAAGCCTAGAGCCGCCGTTGACGCATTCGCTCATTGGTCTTCCGCCTTTTGGTATTAAGGGAATCCACCTTCCCGCGCTTATCCGAACCGCTTGGGGCGGAATCACTGGGCCGCTCGGGAGCCACCCGACTTACTCCCTCGATTGCAACGACACATCTGCGAAGGAGCGACGTCGCAGCGCGTACTCGCTCTGCCTGCCGGTGCAGGTGTCGTCACTGTAGCTATGCACAGCTGCGCATGCGCTTCGGAGCCGCCACCTGTCGACAAGGAGTGAGGAGGGTGTGCGCCATTTGCCTAGCAACTCATTGGTGTCCTTCCTCTCTACCAGGGTGGCAACTACCATGTTAATGTCACCAGCGGTTTCCTCCTCCTCCTCCTCCTCCTCCTCCTCCTCCTCCTCCTCCTCCTCCTCCTCCTCCTCCTCCTCTTCTTCTTCCTCCTCCTCCTCCTCCTCCTCCTCCTCCTCCTCCTCCTCCTCCTCCAGCCTTTGAATGTCGGGGAGCAGAGCGACGTACCTGCTCATGAAACAGCCGCTTTTTGCTCAGGCTTTCCTGCTTTGAATCTTCGCTGCGCTGAATTCCTCCTACCCCGCCAACCCCTGTCACCTCCGTGAGGCTGCTTCGCAGCTTCTCTTGATCATCATCAAGACAGCAGAAGATATTGCGTACGCGCCACACCTAGCTACCGACGAATGCCCTGCCTGGAAACCATACAGAACCGTCACCACAGGAGCCACGCCTCGGCTACAAATGAAACTACCGTTCTGGGGCCATTCGGGGCATACCACTGCGACGTGCCTGGTCATGAAAGCATCGCTTTTTTGCGCTGGTTAGTTACCTACCTCATGCCAGCTCTGTACGTACTAGCAGCCCCTTCTTGGTCGCAGCGTCGGGCCCCGCTGACCTGCTTGAACTACCGTAAAATAATGTGTCTTTTATGTTACTTTTGTCTCAACGCCAACCTGGTATGCTTCTTGTTTGTCCTGTAGGGCGACGTACAACTAAATCCTGGTCATGTACTGTCTCTCTTAGAACAGTCCCAAACGAAGTCCTCGCCGAAATCTCAAAAATACGTGGTGCACAAGCTGATATTGAAGGAATGGTCGGCCACTTATTGTCTCGCGTTGATGCATTGGAAAAAATTGTCGAGTTGAATCAACTAAACGACCCGAATTTTTATTGCACTTCACAGACGAATGCAGAAAAATTTTCCGCAGAAATTGAAGTTGCGACAAATACGATGACGCAGAGGACCGCATTCGCCGCTGCAATTTCAGTTCTTTCGGAATTAAGGATGATCATGCTGAAGCATGGGCTAAGTCTGAATCTCTTATTATATCTGTTTGTTTGGATAAACATAGCCTTACAGTCAACCTTGATGATATTTTATTTTATTTATTCAGTGATTGTGTGGGCAATACATGGTACTGCCCGCGGGGCAGGACAAAAGGAGGTAATTAGTCTCCTGACGAGGTCCTGGCCCCACTGGACCTCGGGCCGACAGAATAGGGCGTTACCAGGAAGAGAAAAATCGCCCAATAAGTTGTCAAACTGGCCCTTTTTAAGGAAAAATCAAGAATTTTATCGGCGGTACAGAAGCTAAAAATACCTCTTATGCAATTTTTGAGGATTGTTCTAAACGTGTGCGAACGGACAGAAGTAAGCTCTATTCATACGCCCAAAGAAGGAGCACATTTAAGATCCGATTCGACAAGCTCCTCATGAATGACCGGCCATTTACTTATAACTTTGAAACAGATTCTGTCCAAGAAGTGCAATTATAACGGTTGCCGTTCGCTAATCGGCCAGCACCGCGCCTATTGCATCCGTCACCAGGAGTGTGTATACTGGCCCCAGATATCAAACATTAGCTGTTCCAATAGCCAACATCCGCAGCCCAAGAAAGATGCCGTTGAAGCCTTCCTAAACGATAGTGACACTGATATATTTACTGTGTCGTGGCTGACCTCGGACATTTCGAATGGCGAGCTGCTGCACGACACGCGATCATTTTCAGTCCACAGATGTGATAGGGTGGTGCGGAGAGGAGGCGGTGTACTAGCCTTTGTAAAATCGAGCGTGCCGTCTTTTCCTGTTTTGCCCATCCGCAATCATGAAATTGTTGCCATCAACTTATCGCTTCCATTAGTACGTTTCATATTGCTTGAATTCTATCTTGCTCTAGAAAGCGACATTTCATTAGTTAAGGAACTGTACTCAATATTACTCGACCTAAATACTGTTATCCCTGCGCAGCTTTCTTACTCTGCGGCGATTTTAACTCTTCAGACATTAACTGATCCACACATACTGGCCAATCAAAAGAGTTTCTAAATTTAGCCCTTACTTTTAACTTTACGCAGAGTGAATACACCAACTCGCCTAAACAATACTCTTGACCTTGTTCTTCAGACCCTGAATGTATCCAGTCATTGTCATCAATTACCGGCTTCAGCGATCATTATACCTTGTTGTGTAACTTATCTATCCCCATCACTACTCGTCAACCTTCAGTGAAGCTCATTCGGAATTATAAGCCAAATGTTCCAAGCATCATCACTGAACTAGACAAATTTCTCCACCTCCTCGGCAAAATCCATCCACGATAACTGGCTGCTTTTGAAACAAAAGTTAATATCCCTTATCGATCTATATTGCCGCGAAACATTCAAAACTGATAAGTGGGAGGCTTAGCGCGGAACAGACAAGCTAAGCCTCCCACTTATCATGTATTACCAACTAGCCCAAAACTCTACTTTGCTCAAATTCAAAACTGTATTTGTTGTTTTTTAACAGCCGCCCGCATGCGGGCTTATCACTGTGATCCTGGCACGTGTATCAATTCTGTATCCCGTGTTTGTTCATGCTCGTTGTCGCGATACGACGCGTTATAATTTTCTTTGTCGCGAACGATGCGCCGAGATCTGTCTCGAAGATTCCGATCACTTGCGTATGTTTCTACAATGTTCCATGTTGTACTAGTAGCAGTTTGCGACGTTGTCTAGATTGTTCTGAGCAGCCTTTAAATGTAGCGTTGACGAGTGTGACGGGCATTCTTTGTTCGACGATCGACGAGCACGTTTGTTGCTATCGCCGCCGCCGAGATGCTTAGTTCTTTTGCGGGCGCAAGTTAGCCCAAGAAAGAGTTAATTTCAGTACCATCAAGCCTGTGTCTTCTTGTGGTATCAACTGCCTTGTCACCACTACCATAGCCTATAAAGGAGGCTATGTCACTACGTGACATCTGGTGGAGGTGCTGCCTTTGATCCTTCAAGCGAAGACCCCAGCCTTGTTTCTGTTACCCAACAGGACCAGCCAGCAGGCCACCGAACCAGTCGCCGGCTTCAAGGGCTCCAACCTGAACACAGTCTGCTGCCGGTTGTTTACGTCCAGCACCGGTTGTTTACGTCCAACCCCGTGAGCCACCCTGCTTACATGGACGACCGGACGAAGATGCGGAAGAATGGATGGACCTTTTCGACCGTGTGGCAGAATTCAACTGCTGGAACGACGCTGCGAAACTCAGGCAAGTCTACTTTGTTCTTCAAGGACATGCCCGAGTTTGGTTCGACAATCACGAGACTTCTTTAAAGGATTGGGAGATATTCAAAGTAGAGTTCTTGATCGCCTTTGCAAGTTCTGTCCGAAAGGAAAGAGCTCAGGTCCTCCTCTAATCAAGACTTCAACTCCCAAACGAGCCCGTCCTGGTTTACGTAGAGGAGATGAAGCGCCTGTTCCGCCGCGCCGACCCTAACATGACCGAAGGTGAGAGAGTGAAATTGTTAATTCTCGAGGCGTTAAAGAGTCGCTTTTTGCAGGACTTGTCCGGAACCCGCCGAAAACAGTGGACAAAGGAAAGCATCGACAATCGAGAAGACGTAGCACACCCGGATGCGCCACTACGAGCGACCACTTCAGCCGGACTACTCAAGCCACAACCCGCATTTGCAAGCGGAGAGAACCTTCTGGCCCTCATCCGGGATATTGTGCGAGAGTAGCTCCGCGGATTGCTGCCATCATCACAACAACCCCAGGTGGTGACGCTTGCGGACGTCTTCCGTGGAGAAGTGCAGCAGGCGCTGGGTGTTCCTCAAGTGACGGCTGCGACGGTTCAGCACAAGAGGCAACAGTGATGAACTACGCTGCTGCATTACGTCGCCCTGCGCCCCGACGTGATGACTTTCCAAGCTCTCGCCGCTACCGTCCTGTTCATGAAAGTCGCCCCTCGGCCCCCGCTTGCCAAGCCTACCAACAACCCCCAAGCACCAGGAAGTGCGACGCCTGGAGAACTGCGAATAATCGGCCATTATGCTTCCACTGCGGTAAGGCCGGCCACATCCTACGCCACTGATTTTACAGACGCATCGGCCTGCCCGGCTTCGCCATCGACGCCCCACGATCCCGTCCTGGCCAGCGGCCACAAGAAATCGACGACTTCCTGCGGAGAGGAGTGCCCGCGTCGCATATTCGTCGGTACAGGTCCCCATCGCCGTACAGGGCCAGGCCGTAACAGCGATGAGAGTGTGAGCGGAAGGTCCTCAAGCCCGCGCAGGAGAAACTAAATAGAGCAACCTTTGGAGGTGAAGTTGCTTCACGGCGAAAACACGAAGATCTTCCATCGTCGACGATGAGTGACGACGACGCACCCATTAAATCGCCGATCCACAAAACAACATCGACGAGATCACAACCAGACTTCAAGTTGACATCGCCGCCCAGCGACATTACGACGGTGTGTCCAGTCCGCGACCTCAGCACAAGACGAAGCAGAGATCGAACACCGAAGCCAACGTGCAATACTAGGACGCGAAGAAGCGACCTTGAGGTTGCTGTTGACGGACGCACGGTTACCGCCCTAGTGGACACCGGGGCCGACTACTCTGTCATCATTGGAGCGTTCGCCGCCCAGCCTAAGAAAATGACGATTACTTGGAACGGCCCGCTAATCCGCACCAAATGTGATAACCTTATTACGCCGTCAGGGCGATGCACCGCAAGGGTTACAGTAAATGGACGTACCTACCCTACCAGCTTCGTCGTCCTACAGCACTGTTCCCGCGATGTGATTCTGGGCATGTTTTTTCTGAACGAACATCGAGCGATCATCGACCTCCGATCCAAACTCAAGCTCTCGGCTGACAAAGCCATACCGGCTACGAGAACTTCGACGCATCACGTCGCTCTCAACGTCCTCGTCGGAAAATTGACCGTAATGCCCCGATCAAGTGTCATCGTTTCTGTGGTTACAACAGAAGTCAAAATCACGGAAGAGGTTGTCGAAGGAAACACTCAGTTGTTACTGGATAGAGGACTTGGCATCGCAAGAGGCATCGTCCGTTTCAGTCATGGACAAGCTGATGTCCTCGTCACGAACTTCACCGACGAATACCGGCACCTGAACAAGGGCATGACGATTGCTTTCCGTGACGAGCTAGCGGACACCCGAGAAGTCTTCGTCCTCCCCAACCAACTTGGAGACAATGCACCCAACCGAGCCAAGCAGCCCAATTTCGACATTAACCCAGCGCTCCCCCGAGACAGATAAGACCGGATTCGCACTCTTCTTGAAAACTACAGCGAGTGCTTTTCTTCTGCGTATAAGGTGCAGCAAACTCCGTCGGCAAAGCATCGCATGATCACGCACAAAAACACTCGACAGCTACGTCAATGCCCCTACCGTGTATCGCCAAGAGAACGCCTGGCCATACGCGATCAAGTTGATGAAATGCTCCGTGATGATGTGATCTAGCGATCCAACAGCCCCTGCGCGGCACTAGCAGTTTTGGTGAAGAAAGAAAACGGCACACTTCGTTTCTGCGTCGATTACCGCCGCTTGAATAGCATAAGAAGGATGTCTACCCATTTCCCCGCATCGACAACACACTGGACCGGCTCTGCAATGGAAGGTACTTATCATCGATGGACCTGAAGAATTGATATTGGCAAATTGAGGTCGACGAAAGAGATCGCGAGAAGACCGCACTCATCCCACCGGACGGCCTTTTTGAGTTCAAGGTAATGCCATTTGGCCACTGTTCCGCACCAGCGACATTTCAACGAGTAATAGACACTCTGCTGGCGTGATTGAAGTGGCAGATTTGCCTGGTATACTTGGATGATGTCGCTGTCTTCTCGTCAAACTGAAGACCACCTGAAACAGCTGTAGACAGTGTTGGAAGCGATCAAATCATCGGGACTAACGTTAAAACCAGAGAAGTGCCACTTCGCCTACGAAGAACTGCGGTTCCTAGGTCATATCGTTAGTAAGGATGGTGCTCGGCCAGACCCGGAGAAAGCTGCAATCACGCAATTTCCACCGCCTGCTGACAAGAAAGCCGTGACAGGTTCCTTGCGCTGTGCGCTTATTATCGACGACTTGTCAGGAACTTTTCGCGCATCGCCGAACTGTTGACACAGCTCACAAAGGCTGACGTTTCTTTTAAATGGGAAGCGCCGCAAGAAGAAGCCTTCGACGACCTTAAGCGCCGTCTGCATCGCCGTTTGGTACTTGGCTCCTGATGAAAACGCCGAGACCGAAATTCATACTGACGCGAGCTGTGCGGGCCTATAGGCCGTTCTCGTTCAGAAGAGTGCCGGACAGGAAAAAGTAATCGCCTATGCTAGCAGGTCACTCACAAAAGCCGAAGTCAATTACTCAACGACCGAGAAGGAGTGCCTCGAAATCATCTGGCCCATTTCTAAGTTTCATTCATATCTATACGGTCGCCCATTCAAGGTAGTAAGCGACCAACACGCGCTCTGCTGGCTGGCTAATTAAAAGACCCCTCCGGCCGCCTTGCCCGATGGAGCCTACGCCTTCAAGAATTTGACATCACAGTCGTCTACAACTGAGGCCGCAAGAACTCCGATGCAGACTGCTTGTCACGAGCCCCCGTTGATGCGCCGGCGAAAGAAGACGACGAAGACGCTTTTCTGGGACTGGTAAGCGCCAGCAGTTTCGCAGAACAACCCCAATCAGGCCCCGAGCTGAAAGCGCTAGCTGATTACTTAGAAGAAAAGACCGCTTCCCCTCCTGCTGTGTCCAGGCGACATTTATCATCGTTCGCGTTAAGCAATGGCCTCCTCGTGAAGAAGAACTTCACACCCAACAGGACCGCACAACTTCTTGTTGTGCCTAAAAACCTCCAGCAGGAAATTCTGCAGGCGTTGCACGATGAGGTCACAGCAGGCCATCTCGGTTTTGAGCACGTTGCATCGAATTCAGGAGAAATTGCCTGCCGAAGTTGCCCACTACGTGAACACATGTCGTGAGTGCCAAAGACGCAAGACGCCGCCGATCAGACCAGCAGGACTACTAAGCCCGATTGCGCCCCCAGACCTTCCCTTTCAACAAATTAGGATGAATCTCCTCGGCCCCTTTCCATCTTCGTCTGTGGGTAAAAAGTGGGTCATCGTGGCCACTGACTACCTTACCCGTTACGCAGGAGCAAAAGCACTGCCCAATGGTACAGCGGCAGTAGTTGCTAAATTTTTTGTCGAACAAATTCTCTTGCGACACGGCGCCCCAGAAGTGCTCATCACGGACAGGGGAACGACGTTTGCGGCAGAGTTGGCGCAAGCCATCCTGGAATAGTCATACAAACCATCGAAGAACAACTGCATACCATCCTCAGACCAATGATCTTACGAAGAGCCTGAACAAAACGATCACGGACATGATCGCTATGTATGTCGACGCTGAACACAAGACCTGGGACGCCATCTTGCCGTACGTGATTTTCGCATATAACACGGCAGTCCAGGAGATGACCAGAGCGACCCCGTTCAAGCTTGTGTACGGCAGGGAGCCCACGATGACGCTTGACGCTATGCTGCCGCACGTAACCAACGAGGACAACTTTGACGTCGCTGCCTACCTGCAGCGTGCAGAGGAAGCCCGACGACTCGCACGGTGACGTATTAAAGACCAACAGCGCACCGACACCCGACGATGCAACGTACGACGACGCCACGCAGAGTACAACCCAGGAGACCAAGTGTGGGTTTAGACTCCAATTCGCCGCAGTGGACTAAGTGAAAAGCTGCTGCGTCGATACTTTGGGCCATACAAAATCCTTCGCCGTGTCGGACAACTGGACTACGAAGTCATTCCCGACGGTACGACAGCATTACAACGGCGACGCGCGCGCCCAAAAATCGTACATGTTGTTCGTCTGAAGCCTTGTTACGCGCGTCAAAAAATCCGTTGTGTTTAAACATTGTAATAATTCTATTAACAATGCTTTGTTTATTTTAGAACATCGAGGCGATGTTTTTTAAGACGGGAGTAAGGCCGCGAAACCTTCAAAACAGTATTTGTTGTTTTTTAACAGCCGCCCGCATGCGAGCTTATTACTGTGATCCTGGCACCCGTATGAATTCTGTATCCCGTGTTTGTTCATGCTCATGGTCGCGATACGACGCGTTATCATTTTCTTTGTCGCGAAAGATGAGCCGAGATCTGTCTAGAAGATTCCGACGACTTGCGTATGTTTCTACAATTTTCCAGGTTGTGCTAGTAGCAGTTTGCGACGTTATCTAGATTGTTCTGAGCAGCCTTTAAATTGAGCGTTGACGAGTGTGACGGGCATTCTTTGTTCGACGATCGACGAGCACGTTTGTTGCTATCACCGCCGCCGAGTTGCTTAGTTCTTTTGCGGTAGCAAGTAAGCCCAATAGAGAGTTAATTTCAGCACCATCAAGCCTGTGTCTTCTTCTGGTGTCAACGGCCTTGTCCTGACTACGTGACTATATGCACCTCTGGTATGCATTCGAGACGATGCCAGCAAACCTTGATTTTCTAACACCCTCAGAAAACTCTTATTCAGAAAAAAAAAACGGCTTTTCCGCCTTGCAAAGCATTCAGCCAGTGCATCACAATGGGAAACATATTCCTCGTGTCTTCGCGAATACCCTGGACTTTCACAAAGTTAAAAAAAATTTCCGACGATTACTTTACTTCCTAATGCGCAATTTGAGCGCAGCTCACCAGCTGTTTCATCGTTTTTGATAGATTGAGGCAAAAATTTCGAGCAAGACATATATCTACAATTACAGACTAGTGTCACACCAACGCTCGGTGACTGTCGACGGTGACAAAGACGACGAGCGTATGCCGAAAGGCGCGTGCTACAAAGAAGACGGCAGACAAAGAAGAAGACGCAAGAGACTGACCGGCTAGTTAAACGGTCGACCGAAACACCGACCTGAGCTTCAATGTACCCTTACATTTGGTTCAGGCTGCTCTTCATTTCCTCCTCTCACGCTGGATCTTCGGAGCCGCACACTCGCTCCACCATCCACTATGCCTGAGGCAACAAGCCAGTCCCGCCACTCCAAGCTCGACTGATCCCACCGCTTCCCCTACCATCCTGTGCTCTGGCGGGCTTCGCCAGTGTGACCCCAGCTTTTTCAGTGGCGCCGACGACCAAGATATAGATGATTGGCTATCCCCATACGAACGCGTAAGCGCCTACAACAGGTGGGACGACACCACAAAGTTAGCCAACGTCCTATTTTACTTGACCGATGTAGCAAATTTGTGGTTCCGTAACCACGAACCCGACCTACCCACGTGGTCGGCCTTCAAAACGAGCTTTTCCGAGGTGTTCGGCCGCCCCGCTGTGCGCAAACTGCGCGCCGAACAACGCCTCGAAGCCTGCGCTCAGAATCCCGATGAAACGTTCACCAGCTACACAGAGGACATTGTGGATCTTTGTAGTCGTGTTGATCCTTCTATGTCTGAAGCTGACAAGATCACCAAAATCCTGAAGGGAATCTCCGACGATGCCTTTCACATGTTGACGGCCAGAAACCCGCAAACCGTCGTCGAAGTGGTTCAGCTCTGTCAGAGTTACGACGTCCTCAAGAGGCAACGAGCTTCTACCCGGCGTTCTCTCGTGAACGATCGGTTGGTTATTCGTGCCTCCGACAGCATGCGGTCTCACTTCTGAACCACCTTCCCTCCTTCCCGTGATCAAGGCCTTCATACGGGAGGAAGTGGCTCGCCAACTGTCGCTCCTCCCTGCTTCTGCCGCAACCACCTCATCGATAGATTCTGCACTTCGACGCACCATCCAGGAGCAAGTTGCAGAAGGTTTACCGCTAAGCTCTCAAATTAGGCCTGTGACAGCCCCGTTAACGTACGCCGCTGTCGCCGCCAGACCACCACCCTGCCCTGTCGCGTATGCTGCGCCGTTCACCGCAACCACCTCCGCCCCGCCCTTATCTGCCTCCTCGACATCCGATCAACAATCCATTGCGGATCTCCGACAACCGCCCAATCTGTTATTCATGTGGCGTTCCTGGCCACGTCGCCCGGCTTTGTCGCCAGCGCGCGCAGTCATACCGCAATGGCCCCCGCCTGTACAGTTACAACTACGGTTCAAACTATGAACCTTCCCCTCCCTCTGTCCCTGCTGACACTTCTACGGGCTCATTTTATCCTGACCGCTCCTCCCACTCCTCCCGCTGATCGCCGTCTCCCCGCCGTCGTTCCCCCTCGCCGCTTCGCCGTCTCTCTCCTGCTGGCCCGGAGGAAAACAAACAGCCGCAGTCCCTAAGGCAAGAACTGCGTTTTCTTCTACTTGTGCAAGTCTTCCGTCTTTCCCGGCCAACGTTATCGAAGTGTTTGTTGATGGCGTCGCAGTTCTCGCGCTTGTGGACACTGGCGCCGCTGTGTCTGTTATAAGTGCCAACCTTTGCCGCCGACTTCGTAAAGTTACGACGCCTGTTTCGAAATTTTTTCTCCGAACTGCCAGCTCACATCGCATTCAACCGCTTGCGGCGTGAACAGCTCGAATTGTCCTTCAGGGTGTTTTGTATGTCGTCGAATTTCTTGTGCTGCCTCACTGCTCTCACGAACTGATTCTGGGTTGCGACTTTCTCACCAGTCATCATACGATTATTGATTGTGTCCGAGCCAGCTTTGAATTGTCTCCGCTTTCACCGGCCGCCTCGTCTGACACACCGCTCCACGTCCATAAGACAACCGTAACCGAAGATACTGATATCCCCACCTGCTCTATCGTCCTCGTGCCCGTTTCCTGCGCCGGCTTTTCTGATTCGACAGTTCTTTTCACTCCGACGCATGCCGCTAATCGTCGCCATTGCTTAGTCCTGCCTTTCGCTCTTCTTACTTTCTGTGGTGTCTACAGCGCCATATACGTCTCTAACCCGTCGCCTTGTCGTCAACGCTTCTTCATGGAGAACGTCTTGGTCATGTCGAGTCCTTTGATGACGGTATGACATCTGCCGTCTCAGAAGACCCAACCCCACTTCAGCTCGATACTATTGACTTGCCTGCTTCTGTACAGAACGACCACTACACTGCAGCTTTTTCTGGCTGTCTGGATGCCAGCCTTTCAGCAGATCAGCGCGACCAGCTCGTAAGCTTGCTGCGGCACTTCCGTTCCTCA
Organism: Amblyomma maculatum; assembly: GCA_023969395.1. Lineage (NCBI taxonomy): Eukaryota > Metazoa > Arthropoda > Arachnida > Ixodida > Ixodidae > Amblyomma > Amblyomma maculatum. Next base: position 188,617 of record JAJIZL010017166.1, read on the forward strand.
TTCGAACTTCCTCGGACATCTCTGGGGCGCACATTCGTAGTCACTCACTGCATCGACACCGGTACGCACGCCCCGGTACGACAGCATGCACCCTTATCGGGTATTGGCTGCAGGACGTCAAGTTATCACCGAGCACGTTAATGATATGCTTCAGCGTGGCGTCATCCAGCCTTCGCACAGTCCTTAGGCTTCTCCAGTTGTTCTCGTGAGGAAAAAGGATGGCTCTATACGGTTCTGTGTTGATTATAGACGTTTCAACAAGATAACGCGAAAAGACATATACCCCCTTCCACGTATTGATGACGCTCTCGATTGCCTTCAAGGTGCCGAATTCTTTTCATCTCTGGATCTTCGCTCGGGCTACTGGCAGGTACCCATGGCAGCTGACGATCGTCCAAAAACCGTTTTTGTGACACCTGACGGTCTCTATGAATTTAACATCATGCCGTTTGGATTGTGCAACGCGCCGGCCACCTTCGAGCGCATGATGGACACAATTCTGTGCGGACTCAAGTGGTATGACTGTCTTTGTTACCTGAACGATGTGTTGTGTTTTCAAAAAAAATTACGTCACATTTGGACCGTCTCGAGCGTTTGCTAAAGTGTTTGACTGATGCCGGCCTGCAACTAAATTTGAAAAAGTGCTGCTTCGGGGCTCGCCAGCTTCCTATATTGGGACACGTTGTTTCGAAAGACGGTGTTCGTCCGGATCCTGCGAAACTCCCTGCAGTAGCTGAGTTTCCACGCCCAACTTCTCTAAAGGAGCTGCGTAGTTTTATTGGGCTGTGCTCGTATTTTCGTCGCGTCGTCCGCAATTTCGCTTCGATCATCTCGCCGCTGACTGATCTCCTTGCCGGTGACGCCATTCTTTCGTCTTGGACATCCGACTGTGATGAGGCCTTTTCGACGCTTCGGCGCCTTCTAGTGTTGCCTCCGATTCTCCGCCATTTTGACCCTGCGGCGCCTACCGAAGTTCACACTTATGCCAGCGGTGTAGGTCTCGGCGCTGTCCTTGCACAACGAAAGCCCGGCAACCCAGAGTACGTTTTTGCTTATGCCAGCCGCACCTTAACAAAGGCCGAAAAAAATTATTCTGTAACCGAAAAGGAGTGCTTGGCCATCATTTGGGCCATTGGAAAGTTCCGCCCATATCTCTACAGTCGTCCCTTTTCTGTTGTTACGGACCATCACGCACTCTGCTGGTTGTCCACCCTTAAATACCCACCCGGCCGTCTTGCTCGTTGGGCCCTCCGCTTACAAGAGTACGACATTCAGGTCACCTACCGGTGTGGCCGTAAGCATTCTGATGACGACGCTCTGTCTACATCACCTCTTCAATGCGGCTCTGACTCAACAACTACCACCATAAGTGACTCATCTTCGCTAGAAATTGCCGACATGCCCAATGAACAAAGGCAAGACCCTTGGATCGCTTCTCTTCTCACGCTTCTATCTACACCTTCTTTGCGCCCAGCTTCACGAACGCTTCGCCGCCAAGCTCGTCATTTTGTCATCCGCGACGGCATGCTTTACCGCCGAAATTACCTTTCCGACGGACGCAAGTGGCTCCTTGTCATTCCTCGGCACCTCCGTTCAGAAATATGATCCGCTTTTCACGCCGATCCTCAGTGTGCCCACGCCGGAGTGTTGAAAACTTACACTCGTTTTCGCCTCCGCTATTACTGGCAGGGTATGTACCGCTTCGTGCGTCATTACGTTCGCGCATGCCAGGAATGTCAACGCCGCAAAAACCCTCCACACCACTCCACCGTTCCGAAGCAGCCCTTGCCCTGCCCCAGCCGACCATTCGATCGTGTTTGTATTGATCTTTACGGGCCACTGCCAGTCACTCCAGCTGGTAACCGTTGGGTCATCGTGGCTATTGACCACCTTACCCGCTACGCAGAAACATCTTTTTACCTTCTGCGTCGGCGCCAGACGTTGCGTCTTTCATCCTGCACCATCTCGTTCTGCGCCACGGTTCACCTAAAGAAGTGCTCAGTGACCGTGGCCGTGTTTTTCTTTCCGAGACCATTGAAGCCCTTCTTCAACAGTGCCGCATTGTCCACCGTTCTATCTCGGCCTAGCACCCGCAGACAAATGGCATGACGGAACGTTTTAACCGCACCTTAAGTGACATGCTGGCCATGTATGTCGCGTCCGACCACTTAAACTGGGACCGGCTTCTCCCATTCGTCACGTACGCCATACAATACTGCCATACAAAGCACGACCGGCTTTCCCCCCCTTTTCCTTCTATACGGCCGTGAACCCACCTCAACTATGGATACGATACTTCCTTATCGCCCTGACACCTCCGAAGCGATACCGTCTCTCAAGCAGCAGTATGTGCAGAAGGATGTCGCCAGTTGGCCCGATCATTTACAACCCAGAACCAAGGTCACCAGCAGTTCCTTCGCGCACCGTCTTGTCCAGTTCCTTCATACAGCAGACTCCCTCGTGTGGCTTTGGGTTCCTGCCACCCCCTCCGGCCTCTCCACCAAACTTGCTTCCAAATACCATGGCCCATATCGGGTTATTTGCCAGACCTTTCCGGTGAACTACGTTATAGAACCGCTTGTACCGACACAGGATATACGTCGCCGCGGGCGTGAAACAGTGCACGTTGACCGCCTCAAGCCCTGTTACGAACCGCCTGTTGTGTCCGCACCCTGAGCCGGCAGGATGCCTCCTTTTCTCCCGGGAATAATTGTAGTGTCACACTAACATTCGGTGACTGTCGACAGTGACAAAGACGACGAGCGTATGCCGAAAGGCGCGTGCTACAAAGAAGACGGCAGACAAAGAAGAAGACGCAAGATACTGACGCGCTAGTTAAACGGTCGACCGAAACACCTACCTGAGCTTCAACGTACCCTTACAAGACAACCTTTTTATTTTTAAGGCATATTCCTTCAAGAAACACTCCACTAACAGTTCTTGAGTGTCATGAAGGAAGCTTTGTGGTCGGAGAAATGAAGAGAGTGATTAAGTTATCGAGAGGTTGCAGGAGGCAGCGCGTGGGTCCATAGGAATGTTGCGCAGCGAAGAGATAGCAGCGACTGACTGATGCCGCTGACACCTCTAGCGAGTCAAGACAACGTGGCTCTGCGTGTCGGCTTGGAATGTACGCACTGTGATCCGCTGATAGCTAGCCGGCGCTTCGGCAACCGGAGAACACGGTCGCCGCCATGCAAGAGGGGGGTGGGGTACACGCGTGGCGACCGGTGGTAGCAGGATCGCATGCAGCAATCGGAGAACACGCGCGGTCGCCGCCATGGAAAAAGCAGGAGGGGGGGAGGGGGGGGAGCGCGTGCTGCCCCAGCTGCGGAGCTAGTTACAGCAACAACGCCAACACCGGCGCCAACGCCGACGCCATCGGCGACGACGACGCGAAACGCAGGAACACGCGCCGAAGAGATGCGCTCTAAAAGAAAATTTTACCACGAGGACCTACTGGATATCATGCGCTCCAATTCAAATAAATTCTGGAAGCTCTTAACGCCAGGTAATACGTCTAGGCATCATATCTCTTTGGTTAACCCTGATGGTTCTGTGGTCGACCGCAGTGTAGTAATGAACTCTTATTTCTCCTCGATTTTCAGCAATGAATCTACATCAGACATTTCTCTTGTATTCAAGTTTTCATTCTCGCAAATTCCGCCTGTTACTATAACTGCTAACGGTATTGCAAGCCTCATCGGCGTCTAGTGCTCCGGGACCTGATAATATACCAGTTAAGATACTGAAATATATCAAGGAAATCTCCAGCCTAATATTGCAAATAATGTTTGAACAATCTATTGCTACAAGCTCAATTCCGGACGACTGGAAGCTTAGTCGAGTAGTTCCGGCCTTTAAAGTGGCAACCATCATGACGCGTCCGATTTCATTAACTTGCATTGCATGCAAACTGCTGGAGCATATTATTTATTCCCAAACCGCATCTCGCCTTGATTCCGATTGTAGTAGAATGGAAAGCTGGGCGAGTTGGTACGTGTGGTTTCCTTATCTTTGTTTTGCGTCCCTTCGCGCTGTTTTTTCACCCATAATGATTGATTCTAATTTCTTTTTTTTTTCCTACCAGCATGACTTCCGATCTGGTTACTCATGCGAAACCCAACTATTCGAGTTCACTACCGATCTCAGCCTAAACTTGGATTCTTGATTTCAGACTGATGTCATATATCTCAATTTCTCTGGATTCCACCAACGCCTTCTAGCCAAACTTTCAAGCTTGTGCCTTGATCCCCTGATATTACCTTGGATTAGCTGCTTCCAAGCTTCGCGTGGTTCACCGCGCTAACACCTAGAACGACAATAATCACAACACAGAGCGCGAAGTAACAACTGGTTTTTAATGGAAGAAACGAAGTCATTTTATACACAAAAACGTGATAGTCATCAGACATGATGAACCTGAGGAAATCAATCATCGTAGGTATCAAATGCATACAGCTAGACAGACTCATCGCGATAGCCTAAGCAGGTCAACTTGTTTCGCAGACAACGACAGCGATACATTGCTGATACACACATCGGCACCGACGGATTTGATTTCGAACGCTTCTGTGATTTCTCTTTTTGTTTTGTTATTAGAATGCGAGGTTACTGCGGTTCTTTCAAACTGAAGCTAGCATTTTCAGTGCCGACAATTCGTCGCCAGCCTTCCTGGATGCGCGATGGATTTGCAATTGTTGGCATGCTCACTTAGCCTTTTGTTTATGCAACGGCCCGTTTGGCCGACATACTTCATTCCGCATGAGAGGGGAATGGAATAGACCGCGCCGATATCGCATTCTACGTGTTCCATCTCATGGTTGGTGGTGCAACGTGGTTTGGGTGTCTTATAAAGTATGTTTACTTTCGCGCACAACCCCGATAGCTTCTTGGGTGCCGTGAACACCACAGGAACATCGTGCCTGTCTGCAATCTTTTTGAGACCGTGCGAAACTGGGTGTACGTACGGGATGACAATCGGACATGTGATTTTCTTGGAGCCCTCAGGGTCTTTTTTCTTATTTTTTTGCCATCAATGTCTTTGGTTTTTCCAAAATCGAGGCCAAGAGGATATCAGGACACCCACTGTCTTTCATCCTTGCAACTTGTTGGCTAAGCCCTTGCTCTAACTTATGTACGCATGACTTCATGATGCTTTCAATCATACATGCGTGGGAAATGGACAGTGTAATTAATTTCCAGTGTCCGGAATCATATCTTAAAATCGCCTTCTCTCATTTTGTCTTTTACAGCCAACACATGGGCTCTACGTCCTCATTAATTTCGAGGTCCAGAAACTTAATGACCGATTGTTCCGACATCTCAAACGTGAACTTCAATCCCTTGAACGCCACTACCAATAACAAACTAGGCAGAATTCTTGCCATTTTAGCTTCCTAACTGATTGCTCTGAGTTCAATGTTATCGAAAATGACCATTCTCTCACCAACAAAAGTCTTTTCTGGTGTCCCGCAGGGCTCGGTGCTCGGCCCACTTTTATTCTTAATCTTCATAAATGATCTTCCCTCCGATATTTCGTCGACAATTCGTCGTTTCGCAGATGACTGCGTTTTTACAGCCGCATAACTTCCAGTATTGATCAGGAATTTCTCAAAGCGACCTAAACAGAATCGAAAGCTGTTGTTCCACATGGTTAAAGACGCTCAACGTAGCAAAGTTCAAATTTATACAGGTAATAAGCAAACACACTGCCATAAACTACGCGTATTTTCTGAATTCAACCAACCTCACCCAAGTCGAATCATACCGGTATCTTAGAATCCATATCACGAACAACCCCACCTGGTCCGAGCACATCCCAAAGATTGTTGCTGATGTATCGAAAACACTCGGCCTTATCAGACGTCACCACAGTTTTCCCTTTCTTCCATTCGCAGCCTAGTCTACAAAACTTTCGTGTTCAGCAAACCAGAATTTGCATCCCTAATTTGGAATCCACATCAAGCCTACTTAATTAATAGAATAGAAGCCGTCCAAATCCGCGCAGCCCGCTTTGTTTCCTCCAAATATGACATCGCCCTATCAATACCAGTATAAAATTATCTGTCGCCTCTCGTGCGAGGGCGTAAAATTGCCCGTTTATCATTGTTCCATAAACTGTAGCATTGTTTTCCCTCACTTCAAGACTCCCTTTTGCTCCCTCCTTTCCGAACACCGCGCCGTTTTTTCAACTCTATGAGCTTTTTAAGACTCCATGGCTCCTCAATCACATTTAACAAGTAATTACTGCCTCTTGTCTTTGAAGAAACGAATTCATTATCCGAGTGTATTGTAATTGAGCGAGATGATTCTAAATTCCGGCAAATGCTGTCTTTACACTTGTAATCGTAATGTGGTAACTGTTGCCTTTGCGTTTTTTTATGTTGTCATTGTATGATTCACTGCACCATTCTGCTTGATTTATACACATTAATTTTTATTTTTTTTTCTTATTTTTTATTGTTTCACATTTTTTGCTTGTTTTGACCTAAAATTTCATATCTTATTCCGATGTCTCCCCTCTCTCCTCTGCCCGCTGAGCACACATCTAGCGGGAGCGAGCGGCAGCGGCGAGGCGTAGGATGCGTCGATGCTCGCACCCCCCTCCGCCGCTCCGCGCGCTTTGAGGGCCTTGTTGAGGGCGCGTGCATTGTGGCACCCTAGCGCTAGAGTCCCTACAAGTATTTACGGCGAGCGCGGCGCCGACTGCGGCGCCGTCAGGCGGAGCTCGGCTAAGCGGTTGCTAGGCGCGGTCTTTCAAGGCCATTCGTGGCTGCGGCCACTGCATATGCGACAAGATGAAATCTGGCGTAATGCTTTCGCAGCAATATGTCCGCCAGTGTGGTCCCCTACTAATCCAGGATTCCACGGGCTTGTGCTTCACATAGACCACGATCCACCAGCATTTCTGGCTGGCGGGCTGAGCGGTCCGCAAAGCAGCCTCTAAGGAAGAATAAGCGGGATGGGGGAGGGGGGGGGTGTACTGTCTGGAGGGAAGGAGGGAAGGACATCCCCACAGGTAGTGCAGTGAGTGAGTGAGTGAGCGAAGAACTTTATTGAGTAGATTTAAGGGAGGGGATATGTAGGTGGGGTGCTAATCCGTGACTCCAGTGGCTACCGCTGCTGCCTCCAACCCCTCAATTGTTGGCACTGCATTCGGGTCATCTGGTGGATTGTGTGGGCAGGTCCACACCATAATGAAAAGTGTAGATTTGGGCCCGCCACAGATGTCACAGTGAGGCACGCCGGCGTGAAAGCATGAGAGACGGTAGAGGGAAATGAAGCAGCCCGTCTGCAATTATAGTCATGTGGCACTGGATAAGGGCGACAAGGTGCTGTGGGGGGGGGGGGTGTCAGTGTCATGAGGCGATATTTGTGGAATGCGGTGATTTGATGATATATAGAAAGGACCAATGTGGCCTCTTGCGTGCGGTTGGGTGCCTGATCATCCGGGGCCCGGGAAGAGAGTCTCGGGCCAGCACATGAGCGCGCTCATTGCCGGGGATCGAGGTATGCCCAGGGGTCCACATCAGATTAAGCGTTCGGTCGAGAGAGGTGCCTGTGGCAAGAATATGATGGGTAGCTGGTGTCGCCACGCCGTTTAGGTAGTGGCGGCATGCAGCATGAGAATCGGTGATAGTTTTGGTTATGTCCTTGTCAATGGTGGAGTGGGCCAGCGCAAGTGCGATGGTGGCTCCTTCCACCCCGGCAGGCGATTAGTTTCTCATATTGACGGCGGCCCCCACTCTGCCATTTTCGTAGGCTGCGACTGCCATGAAAAATCCTACTTTAAAATTCTTTGCCGCATCGACTTAAAGGATATCAGAACGGTTGCTTCATCTTTTTGGAGTAATAGGTGACTCGAATTTTCCGCCTACCCTGGATAAAGGCTAGCGCCCGTATTGCGCGGTAGGGGCTTCCGGTATATGTGATCCTGCGTGCACTGGGAGATCAGGAAAGGGGTAGTACTTGCTGGGGTGGGGATGGGTGAATGGAGACAGAGTTGTCGCAGTAGTCATTGTCCTGTTTCCGTGTGACTCAGGTGGACTAATTCGTTAGTGCGTTGAGTCTCTATTAATTCGTTCACGGCATTGCAGTACCGGTGGCTAGCAGACGTTCCGTGCTAACTGTCTGCGGAAGACGTAGGGCGGAGGTGAGAGCCGTGCGTATTAGGATGTCCAACTGCTTTGTTTGGCGCTGAGTGAGTATATGATATGGGAGGTGGTATGTGATTAGGCTAATGGTTAAATGTACTGGTAATATTGAGGGCCTCGTGTTGAGAAAGCCCATGGTTGCGCGCTGCAACACGCCTGATTAGTCCAGCACCCTGTTTGGTCTGTCTTTGTAAGAGCTCTAGGGTGGCGGTTGCATCAGGTGCGTTGTTAATGAGAAGGCAGAGAATCTTCACCTGAGACAGTTTTGGCACTGGGTTTCTGTACATGTGAAGTTCAATAGAGGATCCCCGGGTAGGGGCTTCAGATGCAATAGTTCCGATTTAAATGGAGCGCAGCGGAGGCCTGTGTTTTCTACATAGGTGGTGTTTACTATGGCAGACTGCAAGATATCTTGGACTGTTCCATGTGATCCGCCCGTTGTCCAGAGGGCTATATAATCTATATATATGACTGTGTGGAGCTCTGTGATAGCAGTAAGGGTCATTGCTAATGGCACTAGGGTCACGTTAAAAAATAGTGGTGTTAGGACCGCCCCTTGAGGGGTTCTTCGGTTAGGCAGGGGGAAGGGCTGAGAGGCGATATCCTCAAGTTAAAGTTGTGCCGTGAGTCATTGAAGGAAGGCCTGACCATATTGTCACTGCTCAAGCCACAGGGAGGCGTGAAGGTACACGTAGACGAGGACCCGAGAATAAGTTTGGCTTGTAACTCCGATAACAGAGTCCAGCACCAGCGCGTCTCTCGAGCCAACAATCACTTCGTCATCGTCGGCACCAAGCACGGCGGCGCGCGGCGCTAAGCACGTGGCATTAACCCCCCTCCCCCCCCGAAAGGAAAACATCGTTCCGATGACAAGGTGAGAGGAGAAAAAGAAATTAGGTGGGGGGTGAAATAAGTCAAGGTCTCACTTGCAGGAAACGTCAAGGTTACGAAACGCAATGTTGACGTAGCGCTTATTCACGCGAAAAGTACGGGTTTAAGCGCACCACATACACAATTTCAGGCCGCTGACATCAAACACTGACGGCCACACTTCCATCTGGAACAAATTTGTAGTTAACGCTGTTAAGACGGCGAATGACTTTATAGGGTCCGAAATACCAGTGGAGCAGTTTCTCGCACAATCCTCGGAGGCAAACGGGGGTCTACACCCACACTTGGTCCCCTGGTTCTAAGTCGACTTCCCTGTGCTGAAGGTTATAGTGTCGAGTGTCGGCGGCATGCTGCTCCTTGATGTGCAAGCGGGCCAGCTGACGGGCTTGCTCGGCCTGTTCCGCGAAATGGGTGGCATCGGGTTCGACCGCTTCATCCCCGCACGAGAGCATCGCTTTCAACATCGTGCGTGCCTCCCTGCCATAGAGTTAACTCTATAGAGGATACCATAGAGTGAACAAGAATAGCAAAAACATTCGCGTATGAAAAAAAAGAAAAAAAAAGACAGGATTGTACGCGTCTTCTTTCAGCGACTCTTCTTTTCAAAAACGCATTCGGCCAACGCCACCTAGATTGGCTCAAGGCCGTGGCCTAGTGGTTAGAGCGCCCGTCTCGGCTGCGGGAGGTGGTCAGTTCGAAACCCACTGCCGGACACCCACCGGTAAAAATGGGTACAAGCGTCCCCCGGCCTGGTGCTCGGCTTTTACAGGGGTGTGCGTTTGGGAGAAGCTCCGTAAACCCCGCTGCGCGCCCCTCCTCCGCAGTGCGCCCAAACCCAGTTTCGAACCTCGCAGCCTGCAAAGGTGGTTCTGTTTGTCTTGCAAAGGTACTTCCTTTGACCCTCACCTGAAGTGCTCCCTTAGAGCCTCAGCTGCAGCAGTCCTTGTGCTGACTGCTAGAGTTTGTTCTAGTAGCGTTGCTGCTAGCCGTTGGATGTGCGTGCGTGATGTGCCGCGAGACTATCGCAAAGACTGCATGAGGCTAGTGCTCTAGTGGCTAGGCTTACAAATGAATTAAATGCGGTTTATTTGTGCATGTTTTCGATCGCTGGCGCACGGCCGCGTCATGAAACCCGTCGTGGCTCTCAGACGCAGGTTTGTGTTACATATCGTTAACATGCAAATCGGCTCCGAAATGCTATCGCACGCCTTGTATTTCGGTGAGAACCCCACCTAAACCGTCCGGTGAAGCAAAAACCTGCATTAAAAAAAAGCGACCGTCCGTAGCTGTGCTATAGCTGTGCTTCAACCCCAAAAGCTGATACATTACTTCTCTGAGTGCCTCTACTGCGTGCAGACACCTTCCGCCGTGCATGTACTGAAAGTGGTTTGTGTATGTTGCAAGTGGCTTTAAACAGCTCTTGCAGCTGTTGTTTAGGTATTGCAGCAATGTGGCACTTTTCAAAGCTATCTTGTTTGCTTCTTAGTTTTGCAGGGTAGTAGATAAGAGTGAAAGGGTGCTCACAATGTCATAAATGGCAATATAGCATCAACAAAACCTGCAGATGTCGCCCGTCATCAACAATTTTCCTTCTAGAGATTTACTTTCAGATTAAAACAAGCATTCATTGAATATCCATGCCCAGGTGGAAATTGCCACCACCAGCTGCTGCCTCTGAATATACTTTCTTTCCTTCAACATCAGGGTTAAAGGCCAGGGCAATCGCGAGTTTTGTTTCTTTTTCATTTATTTGGTCAGTAAAGTAAGTGTTGTTCCTCCTTCGGTGTGGTATATGGTGTTTAACATCCATAAGTGATATAGAAAAACTGCCTATAAGAGACGTCATAGCGGACAGCTCTGCATTAATGCCATTGATTTGAGGTTCTTCGTGCGCACTGACATTGCAAGTGTGTCTTGCATTTCACCTTCATTGATATGCAACGACCACTATGGCTGGAACTGAACCCAGGTCCTCGGCCCAGCATGTCTTAATATGAGTGCTATTTTCTTTTGCAAATGCAATCCTTAGAAATGTAGTTTGTTGATTGCAGACAGCAGCAGAAACAAAGCCTAGCACAAACACAAACTAGAAATCACTTTTTTCACTGGTACACACTATGTTACTTTATCTGTGTCAATGTGATGTGGGCATCAACAAAATCAGTCGTGCATGTTACACACATTTGCAAAAAATTTTTTTCTTGCAAACAAAGTGGTAAAAGTTTAATAATAATTTATTGGTACAATATATTAATCCACTTATTTCTGCCACCAGCCCGAAGTGCAATGTGTGGTGAAGGTATGTGTCTAATACTGATCAATTAAGCGAGGCAAAATGCATGAAACAAAGTCTATTACTGTTTTCACACATAGGAGAAGCAATTCATTTGTAGCCAGTGTGCACGAAGCAAGAAAGGTATTAACTTTGGCATGCTGTCTCGATAGTGTATTCCCTTGCAGCATACTTGCGCTCTTGCTGCCCATGCAGCCATGAGGGAGCTGCACTAGTTGCTACTGTTATCATATTGGCAAACTTTCCTGATGAACTAGAATGCTTGCAGGGGTATGTCGCTGTAGGTCGCTGTATGTGAGCAATCCTTCCATTTCAAGTTCCTAGGCATTAGGTCTCACCGCTCGGCCGACAAAACCTCGAGCGTGTTGATGAGCAGCTTCATTGCCTCGGTTCCCTGAGTGGGCAGGCGTCCATACGAGTTTTATCTCTCTGTCGAGTCTGATATCCGCGAAGTTGTTTCTGGCAGTATTTGATATTCTGCTACGCGAGAAGTTACGTATGGCAGTTTTTGAATCAGTGACAATTATGTCCGCATCTGTTGTAGCGACGGCTAAAGCGATTGCGGCTTCTTCCTCCTGGTCCGAGTAGCGGACTTTGAACGAAGCGGCTGATATGCATTTACCTACTGTACTGCTTAATTACAAAGATAGCAATGGCGCCTTCAGCCATATAGTAGTCCAAGGCGTCGTATACACCACCCCATCGTGATTTCGGTATTTTCTGTTTAGGGCCCTAGCTCTAGCTTTCCTCCTGCCTTGATGGAAGGAGGGATGCATGTTTTTGGGCAAAGGTTTGGAGATAATTTTGTTGCCAGCTCCTCTTGGTAGTGGTCCTGGTAGTTGGCTAGTGGTTCGGCATTAATTCCCATGCGGTTTAAAATTTGTCTGCCTGCTTTAGAGTTTGTTAGTCTTTGTAGCTGTAATCAGCTCCTCTACATTGTTGTGTATCCCAAGTGAGAGAAGTTTTTCGGTTGAAGTGTTTCTCCGTAGACCTAGCCCAGCCTTGTAGGTGCTTCTAATGAGTGTCTAATTTCTCCTTGTCAGATTGAATGAGGCGGAGATAAGGGACTGAGTATTTGAATCGACTTGGTACAAAGGCATGGATAAGACGACAAATGTCAGCCTCTTTCTTGCTGTTACTCTGTGTATCAGTCTAGTGATTTATCGCACAGTCATGTCCAGCCTGTTGATAGTAACATTGCTCTTCCTATTGTTCTGGATGTAGAGCCCGAGTACTCTAATAGTATCGACTGTGGGTATGGGTAGTCAGTGCAGGCAGACTTTTATCTCTACTTTGTCTTACGTTTTCCTTCTGACTGCTAGTAGTTCAGACTTATGTTGTGAGCATTTCAGCCCAATCTGGTTGGCGTATGACTGGACTACATTCACTGCTTCTTGAAGCGTTTCCTCTATGTGAGCGTCCGAACCTTTTGCTACCACAAGGTGACATCGTCAGCATATAGGGAGTGTTGAAGATTGTGGGCGATTCCTCTGCCCGAGGGATGCGCACGACAAACACACAGTGGGCCGTATGATAAACATCTTTAATCTCACAGGGATCGGGGATCGTCGAAGTCGGTGTCGTCGTCCGGGTGGCTGCGGGTCGTTTCCGTGGAGAGCGCCCGGAGCCAAGCAGGAACGAGGAGGCAGGGTTGGTTGGTGGACCAAGAGAGGGCGAGACGGCGGCGCGTGCCTTCTTTTATAGCCCCCTCGCGCGGGACCGGTTATCCCCGAACGAGCGGGGAAAGGGAAACGGGCCGCGCGCAGGGAGCATCGGGAAGTGGCGCGGCCTTCGAATGCGCCGCGCGCCACGAGCCCTACATCTTCCCCCCCCTCAGCGTCCGACCCGGGCTCCGCCAACAGCCGGGCCATGTCCATGTCCGAGCCCGGGTCGGCGTAAAATATGAAGCCTTGTCGCCAGGCTCTGGCGGGATGCCATGCCATCTCAGCTGGTCCGTGGGACGGGAGAAGCAGCAGGCATGGCGGGACTGTTCCGGCTGGTCCCTCTCCGGCAGCGGCCACATCCTCGGGGTCACAGCGCAGCTGGGCTCGGCCACGGATACGCCTGGCAGCGGCCCTGAGCTGCTGCTCTACATTGTTGACCCCTTTCCACATGGCGCCGTGCTGGATGCACATTGCAGCAGGCGTTTCCGCCCCAGGCACGCCTGGCTTCCTGAGGACCGTACTCCAGGCCTGGGCAGCGTGCTCCAACCCAGACTTGTTGAAGACGGCCAGCATGGCCGCGCTGGTCACAATGATGGGCCACAAACCACTACAAACTAGGGGGGCACCCCCTGTTTAAGTGGCCCCTCCTTGAGCCATGCGCTGGGTGCGGTTTCCCGCCCCAGCGACGGTGGTTCATCTGGCTGCTGCAAAATCTTATCAGAATGCATTCTGAAAGAAGCAAAGACGTTAGACAAAGTAGTGCACTACCTTGGCCTTAGGTTATAGCGTCGGTTGCGAACCGGGTTGCTACCTGCATCGCTTGGAGCTTCCCCCGCTTCGCAGTTATCGTCCTTGAGAAGGTGGTAAGCTTTCAAGTCTGCGACGTGCACCGGACCAGCGGTTTCACCGCTCGCCAACAACCGCAGCTGGTAGGTGAGTGGCGTAGTCCGTGCCGTAACTTCGAACGGTCCAACCCACTTGTGCGCTAGCGACGCGGCGAAACCACGCGCTGCGTTACTAAGTGGGTGCGTTCTTTTAAGTACTAAGTCGCCCGTGTTGAAAACGACGTGACGACGACCTTTGTTGTACTGATCCGCTTGCTCCATGCGCGCGACATCGAGGTTTTCACGAGCCGCGCGCTGCGCTGCCTCAAGGCGCTCGCGGAGCTTTGCCGCGTACTGCGTAAGCGGAGGGGGCGCGGGCCCCGCCGCGTCAAGTAGGGCGTTCTCTAGCGGAAAAGCGATCTCTTTCCCAAAATTCAAGTAAGCAGGTGTCATACCCACCGACCTGTTCACGGTTGTTCTAGTGGCGAAAGCCAGTTCGGACAGCCGTGCGTCCCAATCTCTGTGCTGCTCGGTCGTCGCAACCAGCATACTCTTAACATTCCGATTCACTCTCTCGGTTATGTTGCTCTGAGCGTGGTAGGGACTCGTTTTCCTGTGGCGGATTTGAAGCGCCCGACAGGAATCAACAAAGACTTTGCTTGTGAAATACGAAGCATTGTCTGTAATGAGGTCGGAAGGGAAACCGAAACGAGTGAATGTCTCCAACAGTTTCTCTCAAATCCGTTCTGACACAAGCTTTTCTAAGGGGGAAAACCTCAACCCACTTGGAATAGTGGTCCGTTATTACCAGGATATATTGGTGTCCGCGCGCGGAGCGAGGGAGGGGTCCCATGATATCGCACGCGACCACTTGCCACGGATAGTTGCTAACTACCGGCTTCATCATGCCAGCGGGTTTCCCCGCCCGAGGTTTGGCTACCTGGCAAACAGGACATGTACGGGCGTAGCCCAGCACATCCTTTCTCATACCTGGCCAGGTCGCGACACGGCATAACTTGTCATAAGTCTTACTGCCGCTGCCGTGGCCTGCCAGCGCTGAGTCATGGAAGTACTGGAGGAATCGTTTCCGCAACTTCCTCGGGACCACTACTCGGAAGGGGGATGCAATCGCCTCTTCCTCGTCAAGTTGGGGGATGTAGCGGAGCAGTAAGCCACCATCGCCCAGCAGATACGCGTCGTACTTGCCCTCAGCGTTCCCGGTGCAAGCTGCACTACTCGCAAGCTCTGTCAGCACCCGCTGGCATAGACCGTCTGCTTTCTGGGCCTCAATTAGCTCTTCCCTACTGACCGCTACTCCCCATGACAGATTTCTCTCTGCCTCGCTTTTTGGCAGGCGAGTAGTCGCCGCCACCAGCTGCTGCGCCTTCTCTCTCTCGCAGCACCGCGCGGCAACTCTGTCCGCCTCCTTGCTCTCTTTAACTACGCAGGGCGCGACACTCGTGTCCGCCCTCTCCTCCTCTCCACTAGCGGTGACGCCGCTTTCAGCAATGCTAGTTTGCGCCTCTTCTGCGCTTCTGCCAGCCTTCAACGGTGCGCGCGATAAAGCATCGGCCACCTTATTCATGCTGCCCCGGCGGTACTCAATGGCGTACGCGTAACGTTGCAACGTCAGCGCCCATCTCGCGAGTCTGCCTGCGGGGTTTTTCAGCCTCTTTAACCACGAAAGTGCCTGGTGATCTGTCTGCACGGTGAAAACCGCTCCGTCTAGGTACATGTCGAACTTTGACAATGCGAACATTATCGCCAGGCATTCCTTTTCGGTCACGGAGTAATTCCGCTCCGCCGATGTGAGCGTGCGGCTAGCGAACGCGACAGGGCGCAGTTTGCCCTCGTGTTCCTGCAACAAAACAGCTCCTACACCGGCATCACTAGCATCTGTCTGCAAGACAAACGGCTTGTTCAGGTCGGGGAGGCGCAAACTAGCGGTGTTCGCTATCGCGCGAGCCAAGGCAACAAAAGCGTCGTTCTGTTCATTGCCCCAGACCCACTTCGAGCCTTTCCGCAACAGCTGGTTCAACGGCCTAGCGAGCTCTGAACAACTAGGGATGAATTGTCTGTAGAAGGCAACCATTCCCAAAAACCTCTGCAAGCTTTTCACGTCCGTCGGGCAGGGGTAGTTCAGAATTGCCTGCAGTTTGTCATCGTTCGGTCTCAAAGTGCCATCATCAACCACAAATCCCAAGAGGTTCACTCTCTTCGATGCCAACTGCACTTTCTTTGGGTTGATCGTTATACCTGCACGTCTCATTCTTTCAAGAACGGAATTCAAGTGAATGAGATGCTCTTCGAACGACTGTGAGAATATCACGACGTCGTCGAGGTACGCCATCGCGTAGTTGAACCTTGCATCGCCCAGCACGATGTCCATCAATCGCATGAACGTGCTCGGTGCATTAGACAAGCCAAACGGGAGTCGAGTAAATTCGAAGAGCCCGCGGTGACAGGTGAATGCGGTTTTCTGAATGTCACCTTCCGCCACCTCAATCTGCAGGTACCCTCTGCTTGCATCCAGGACTGTGAAGAACCTTGCGTTCCCTAACGCGTACATCACAGCCTCGATCGACTGGAAAGGGTACGCAACCGTAGGCGTCAGTGAGTTGACCTTTCGATAATCAACACACAGCCTGACCGAACCATCTTTCTTTGGCGCTAGAACCACTGGGGACGCCCAGGGACTTTGTGAGGGTCTCACCGCGCCGGTATCTATCATCTCGTCAAGGGCGCTGTCGAGAAGCTGTCTCTTATGCGCGCTTAACGGCCGCGGGTTACATCTGAAAGGGCGCGCATCACCCGTTTCGATCTCGTGCTGAAGCAAGTCGGTCCTGCCTGGTTTCTCTGTGAAACAATCCGAAAACGGGAGTAAAGTTTCTACGAGCCTTCGGCGCTGACTACCGGTTCCCGAGAAGGACGCGATAATTGCTTGTAATGGGCTACCATTCAGTGTCGCGGGGAAGCCCTCTGCCACAAAAGCGTGAACGCTCGCTCGCTCAGCGACGCATTCCTGTTTGGGTGCGCTAACAAAGGGAATGAGGGGGGTGAAGGGGCTGTAGCTATAGATGTTCTCCCCCATGTCAAGCACAATGCCTTCGCTCGAAAGAAAATCTCTTCCCAGAATAGCTGGTATGGCTAAGCCGGGCAGATAGACGAAGCGATGCCTCCGCTTCCTGCCGTCAAAACGCAGGACCAGACGTACCGCTCCCGCCGCTTTTGTCTTCCCTGCTGCTAAGCTCAAAGGGGTTTCGGCTGGCCTGACACGGATGTTACATCTACGGCAGGCCTCGAAAACATCATCACCGACCAGTGACAGAGTTGAGCCCGTGTCAACGAGTGCCGAGTAGCTTTGACCAACTAACCGCACTAGCATAAAAGGGCTCGAGCGCGACAACATTCCTTGCGCTCTACAGGCGAGGGGGACAAAAGCCTCTGCGCCCGGTGACGCGGCGTGGGAGTACATTTCCCATTTTCCGCCGTGGCTACCACAAAATTCTCCCGCCGACGGCGACAGGCTGGTGTTACCAATTATGGCCGCCGGCGGTCCGCGTTTCCCTGCATACGCCTTGCTTGACACTCTCGTGCCACGTGGCCCGGCTGGTTGCAATTCCAGCAAAGCCGATCGTTCACCTGCCGCGCGGTCGGGGGATGCCGCGTTCCACGAAGCGGCTGGGGACGTCTTTCTCCTCTCTCCGCGCCTGTGCAGACGTCGCTGGCGAGCCCAGCTCGACGCCGCTGCTCGAACGCATACGGGTCAAGAGCGCGAGGAATCGCGGAGCCTTCCGCTGGCCTTTCCTGCCCTACCGTCATTACGTCTGCGCCTCTGGCGCGCTGCACGGAGTCTTGGCCTCCGGCCCAGGCGCAACGCGGCTCTTGCGATTCGGCTGGCCTGGGGTGTGGCTGGTAGCGCAATTCAGCGAGTAAATCCGCCTGTACTACCTTCGCTTCCTGTGCTAGGGCCTCGAGGTTTGCAAAACCACGTCCCCGCAAATACGGCTTGAAGCGCGGATGGCATTGCCTCATCACGCGCGTGACCTGTTCTAGATCGGTTGCCGTGGGATCTGCCCTCTTGTAGAGCTCCTGCATTGCGCGTACATACTCGAGGAGGCTCTCCTCTGGGTGCTGTGTCCGCAACGCTAGCTCCTCAAGCATCCGGCGCTCGTAATCGGGCGGCAAGAACTCGGCGCGGAAGCGATCTGTGAAGTCTGCCATCGACTGGAAGGCCGGCTGGCAGCGTCTCCACCGCGCCGCGCTCTCAACAAGTGCCACGGGGATAACCTGCGCTAGCACCACGTCTTCTGAGGAACCCAGTGCCGTCTGATAATCCTCGAGTTCTTGCAAGAACTCGTGGACTGACTTCACGTCCGTGTAGCCGGAAAAGTAGGGAACCTCTACATTTATCCGCGGACGCGAGACTGTCGCCGCAGCTGTGGCTTGGTTGGCGCTAGCCACCGAACCGAGCTGACGGGTGAACACCGACAACACTTAGTTCATCTGCCTCATCAGGGCGACCGCATCGGTAACCTGCGCAGACTCTACCGCGGCCTTTACCTCACTTCCGGACGCACTAGCGTCCGAAGCGGCGGCCCTATCTGGCACGTCTTTTCTCGGCGGCATTGCACTCAACAACTAAGGCCGGCCGGGAGTCAACGCGCACGACTACCACCTAGAACGCATCAAGAGGCTAGTCACAAAGGCTAAACACTTCATAAAACTAACATATGCACAAAAAAAAAATAAAACACAAACCGCCCGACACTAACAAACATACACATAACCCAAAACAAAACAAAACACTGTACAAACACTACTATACTACACTCCGTGTCATCTGCACACACGATAGCCCTAAACTCAAAATGGCGTCGCGCCTAACATACAAAGGACCGGCCCGTCGTGTTGCCGTGCGCTGCCACGTTGGCAGAGAAATCGTCCACATGGGTGCTAGTTCAGCCCCAGTTGGGTGCCAGTTGTGGGCGATTCCTCTGCCCGAGAGATGCGCACGACAAACACACCGTGGGCCGTATGATAAACATCTTTAATCTCACAGGGATCGGGGATCGTCGAAGTCGGTGTCGTCGTCCGGGTGGCTGCGGGTCGTTTCCGTGGAGAGCGCCCGGAGCCAAGCAGGAACGAGGAGGCAGGGTTGGTTGGTGGACCAAGAGAGGGCGAGACGGCGGCGCGTGCCTTCTTTTATAGCCCCCTCGCGCGGGACCGGTTATCCCCGAACGAGCGGGGAAAGGGAAATGGGCCGCGCGCAGGGAGCATCGGGAAGTGGCGCGGCCTTCGAATGCGCGGCGCGTCACGAGCCCTACAAGATCTTGGATTTCTTCATGTTTGGGAGGCAGACCTATCATTGCTAGGTTGAACAAGAAGGGAGAGAGGACTGATCCTTGCGGGGTTCCTCTGTCTCCTATTGCTATTTTGTCCGATGCAAGTCCTGCGATACTTAGCTCCGCAGTCCTTCCCGAGAGAAAGGAACGAATGTAATTAAAAGGTTTTGTTCCCCGCGTTTATGTGGGAGAGGGTTTGGAGTATGGCTCCGTTAGAGACATTGTCGAAGGCTTTTCCAGATCCAAGGCAAGAATCGCTTTGGTTCCGGTTTTGTTAGGAAGATCTATCACTTCTGCATGCAACTGAAGCATTACGTCCTGAGTAGAGAGTTGAGTTTTGAAGCCAATCATTGAGCTGGGCAGAAGGTCATTCTCTTCTGCGTAAAGCCTATTTAGAATAACATGTTCCATAAGTTTACCTAAGCACGACGTAAGAGAGATGGGCCTTAAGTTCTCTATGCTTAGTTTCTTTTTGTGTTTAGGAATAAAGACAACCTTCACATGTTTCCACATCTGCGGAAGTTCACCTTTGTTCCAATATTCATTTATTAAGTCGTTAATTGCTGAGAGTGACTTTAGGTGTAAGTTTCTTAACGCTTTATTGGTTATGCCATCTGGCCCTGGTGCCGAGGTAGTATGTAAATGGCCAATTGCAGCCCAAATTCCCGCTTCCGCGATCTCTCTGTCTAAGTCTTCATTAGGAACCCCTTTGTACTCGTAGGTGGCATTGGGGTTACTACCGGTATTGGGATATCTGCTTCGGAGTTCGCTTAGCAGATCTGCATCTGTACCTGGGTATTTATGTATGATTTGATTCATAATAGCATAATAACATAATAGCAGGGAAATGGCTGAACACAATCACTGTAATATTTGGCTTCTGCTGTGCCTTGGTTGTATAGTCCTTCCCCCTAGCAATAGCAGCACACTTTCACCGCTAGTGCAGTCGTCGGCACGTCTACAATGCTGGAGAGGTGTGCTGCGGAGCGAACAAAGTGAAATTTTGTCTGGGCTGCTCTATTAGTGGTAAAGTGTAGTTGTCAGTGCAAGTAGTATGCCTATGCACCTTCAGTATAGCGCCATCATTGTTCCTAGAAATGGGCCCCTGCTCAAAAATTTCATTTTCTTTGTGCGACAGGTTGGTGTTCGAGCACTCCGGGCAGACTTGCTGACGTCTGTACATCAGTCTGTACATCAAAAGTTGCTGGTTTACCTCGTGCTCCACACAGTACCAACCTTGTGCCATTGAACTTCTAGCTGCTTCCTAGAATAAATTAAATCATCAACTGCTGTTCACTGATAGTTTAGTCAACAGTTAGCGTGCTGCCACCAGTGAAAACTGAATCAAAATGTGTGAAGTAGGACTGAGCTCATTTCTAAGCGTTATTTTAAATGTAAATTCTTTCAGTTCCATCATGTAATGAGTTACAGAACAAAAAGCAAAACGTTTTTAATGCACACTGTGTTAGGAACAAAAGTGTTCCTTTGACACAAACAGCCAGTGGTTAATAAAGCCATTGGGAGCTGTCTAGCTGTGTGATCGTGCGGAAGAGCTAGACTTTTTTCTATGGCTACAGTGGAGAATATGATGGGCTTTCGAGTTTTTCCTCCTCAGCTAATTATATATCTCATTTTTTTTGTTTACACCTTAGTGAATTTGCGTCTTACGAGAACTGCAGATTGCAAACTTTTTTATGGCTGCAACGTGCAAAAACAATGGCTTTGCAAAATGAGTACATTTCTCACACCTTACAAAAGTTTAAACACCTCATCTTTTCAGCCCAACGAAAAACATACTTCTAAGGTAATCATTCCATGAAATTGTTGTTAGAAATGCTGTAGAAAAGTTTTTACCAAGAATATTTTCATCAGTAGATGTTACTGTTGTTCTTTTGTTTGTATGAAGAAGCTGGAAACCATGATAAATGAGCACAATGTCAATCACAGGCCGGCAAAAAGGATGTATTGAAAGCTAATATAAAAAGAAAGTTCTGCTATCAAACATCCATTTTTTTACAGAAGAGAATAATATATATATGAGTTCCCGCACCCAGCCATTATGGCACTTTGACAAACGATTAAGTCTATGCAAGCATTAAATGGCCGTGGTCGCCATTGCAGCCAAGAAATGCAAAACATTGTGGTTCCACTGAGTGACTGAAGCTAGACGCACTTCACTGGAGAAGTGAAGGGAGCATTTATAATCAGCAGAGTGCTGGCCAGAGAGTGCATAAACTAAAATAGAACATGAACACTCGTGAAAGAAAAAGAAAAAATCATGTGCACTCTAATATTTCACCGAGATGTGGCCATATGGTGGGATGCACTGGTAACAGCAAGGTTTCACAGCAATGTAACACTCTAGCTCATTTGATAAGATTTTCAGTGATAAATAAATCCTTTTGCTTCCTATACTGCTGTCCTCAATTACAAGGCAAGAGCTTGCCATTTCCATCATAATTTATGACACATTTTGGTCTGTTAGTCTCTTGAATGTGAATGTGAAGAAACCACCTATACATATTTCAGCCACTTTGTGATTCTGCCAAAAACAAATTCCGATAAATGAAGATTACAATCAGTTCGCAACTGCGTTTAAGATAGTTAGTGTATATCGAAAACTCAGTATTTTCCTCTATTTCTACCCAAGCATGCTTCGTGACTGTGCGGACAAACCCAATCATTACCCGAAAATTCTGTGCATCAACTCAGCTGCGTTTTTAATTGTTGAGGACGGTATAAAAAAAATTAGGAGTGAGAAAAGCATAACAGAGAGATTGCTGGCAGTACTCCCAGGCTTTTCATATTAGGTGTGCAGTACATGCAAGATGTGTAGTGCTGAATGACCCTATAATTCGTCTCGTGTGCTTGATTGTGCGAGTGCAAAACTAAAGGAAGTGCGAGTTGCTTTAAGGTCACTCATAAGGCAAAGCCACTAGCCTATGTCGCAAGGAACCCATCACAGAAAGAGCACAATACAGGTGCTTCGGAGGCACAACATATACTGACACGTGACCAAGAAAAGATGGTTTGTACTTATCGTGTTAATACAGTTCTTTACAGCTTTTGCTTAACAAAACTTTTCAGAGCTGTATATAATTCATCATTATAAACTACCTAGCACTAGTTCTAAGGAAACTTCACACTTTTACAGCCATCTTCTACAAAATATAACTTGCCAGTACAATAATCTCAAAGCAGTGCAAAAAAGCAGCTTTTGATAACTGCATCTCCCGAATGCAATTTCAGCGATTTCAGAGAAAGTTGCAAATTCCCTGCAATATACCTTTAACAGTGGCTCTGGCTAGAACCCTTTGGTGCTCCTAGAGGAGGATTAAAGGGTTCTGGTACAGCTGCTGCTCTCACCACTCAATCGCATTCCAAGTGGCACTTGTGGTATTAGACCTATTGCCGCTTTGGTTGGGGGGACCCTTGTGAGCTATCTCAATATTCGGCTATGCACAACCGAATTAGTATACTCGGAAGAACAAGGTTTAACAGCCACTGCTGTAGCTTTGGATCTCTCTATTAACATATAGTTGCCGTCTCTCCTACTTCCACCGTAATCTTTCAGGTAAAAAAACGAGAAAAGTAATAATTTTCCATTGAATATCCTGTGAAACAACAACAATAATAAAAATTTACATATGCTTTACTTGATTTCAATCCCTTTTGCCTTTTTTCATATGCATGTCGTCACGAGGCATTCATTTTCCTACCCTTGTCTGTGCACGAAAGGAATCAAGTTTTTATAAAACTGCTACATGGAAACTACAACAAAGAAGGAACAAATAGATGAGGACAAAGCTGCATACATTTTTGTGATAATGAACGAACTAGTTCAGCTCGAATAAAGGAACAATGAAAAGTTATTTGCTGTGGCTAGAAAAGGTGCACTAACGATTAGTATTTCAGCACTCATTTTCACGACACACATTTTTAAGGTGGTTTTACTAACACAGATGAAGGTAAAAAATAATGCCCCTCCTTTCCCTTCAACTCGACACACGCTGATGAGAAAAGTAA
The DNA here is from genome assembly GCA_023969395.1 of Amblyomma maculatum. Classification (NCBI taxonomy): domain Eukaryota; kingdom Metazoa; phylum Arthropoda; class Arachnida; order Ixodida; family Ixodidae; genus Amblyomma; species Amblyomma maculatum. The sequence goes on from JAJIZL010017166.1 coordinate 211,813, forward strand.
AGAAACTGTCACCATTCCCCACTGTGGCCCATTTCGCCTGCATCATTTGGTCCCAGATGGCCAAGTTTATGTTAGTAGGGGGCAGCTAAGAGTAGGCCGTGAGATGATGTCCAAATAGACTGCGAAAAGCAATTTTGAGAAGTTTGTAAATTAAAGGGGGTATGCAGAGACATTTAAAATTTGACTTGAATACCAACAAAGAAAATCCTAGAAATGTACTGCATTACAATATGACAATAATTACCTTTATAGGTTCCTTTTAGCATATTTCCTAAAAAAATAAATAAAACCTTAAAAAAACCGCAAGAAATGAGAAAAAAACCTGGAAGACATCAGCCCTAATACGATAGTTTTAATGGCTTCCCCTGCAGATCATTACTTTACAACTCTCTGAATCACTAATTCCTGAATTTGTGACACTATTATCCCACACCTACTCATTAGCCTATACTCGTGAGCTACCACATTACGTGAAACACCAACAGCCATAGCTAAAAAGACCTGCTTCAACCAAGAACGTGCCTGCATGGCATAGGAGTAATGTGCTTGACTCGTTATCTGTTTCATGCCTGTTTAGTACGGATGAATTACTTGAGCAGTTTTTAAATGGGCATAACAGGTTCGATTAGTCTAGGCTACACTGGTGTGGGCCTGCTATGTTGCAGCTAGAGAAGAGATGCCATGTAACGTCAGTTGTCTACTCTGTGTGAGGAGGGAGACAATGGCTGCCAACCACTCCACTCGGCGCACGGCACTCGGTTGGGGCTCCCAGCTGGCTGCTCCGATCGATGAGGATACGATGCATCGCCGTGGTAGCTTGCGCCATCAATGGGAGCTGCTTGTTACAGTATAGAAGGCTTCCGGTGGGTCCGATTCTCATTTCCCCCTCCATCTCAAAGGAGCTGCTGGAGTCAGGAGTTCCAAGTCGGCCATGTCTTGTGGCTTCATGGCGACAGACAACCTGCTGACCAGTCAGTGCACGGTCTTCTCACCTGCTAACTGCTACCTGCCGGAGGCATGCCTATGGTTTTTCGCTCACATATATAATGCTGCTGTTGCTGGATTTTCTGGAAAACGAAGTCTTTAAGCTATCATATCAAAACAATGCCACAGAAGCTAAATGCTACTTGGGCTCGAGGCAAGGCTGGCATTATGCAACAAGGAAAGGGGCCGAATACATTGTAGGCTGAAGACCTCAGGAGCGAAGGACGAGACAGCTGATAAGGATCTAGACTAGAACAGTCCAGCCAACTGTGGTTTCACTTGCCACTGCCAGCCGGCGTCCTTTTTCATTTTTTCAGCGGCCATGCTTTGGCCGCAGTCTTTGCGCAGCCAGAGGAAGGCGCTACACCATGAAACTGTTTGATTTGGAACTGGCTCGCTTTGCTGCAATGTCATTTTGACATTGGCATAGGTGAGCAAACATTTTGGTAGGCCGAAAAGGCAACAGCAGCCAATCGGCCATCGAGCGAGCTTTATTCTGCACTCACGAGAAGGTACCACTCAACTGAATTTGCGCGGGAAGCCTGTAAAACTTTTAACACAACAAAAGTTTTGCAGTGTTTTGCAGAAAATCTGCTGTCAGCGTTATGGAATGTGTGAGCATTGTGAGCGAAAAATCACAGGCATGCCATTGCCAGAAAAAAATATGCATCTCAGTGCAAAAACACAGACGAAGAAAGGAGACAGACGCAGGGCAAATGCTTCAAATGATGCCGGACGAAGCGTTCATCCTGCGTCTGTCTCCTTCCTTCATTCTGTGTTTTTTGTACTCGCAGTCGTCATACCAATACCAACTAGCCCGTCTTTCCACTTTAACTTTGTCAGAAAGTAGTTGGCAGCTGACATGGCCTGGCGCTTACTGGGTATCAGGTTGTCTGATGGCAGAAGACTAAACGGCATAGCCACTTTGGCAAGTGCTGCAAACTCAGACTTTGCCTTTAAGATAAGAGGGTGAGATCGGAATCCAGCCCTCCAAGACCCTTGGATCTTGAGTAGGACACACTGCTTCTAGGCCCAGGTAGGACGAAGGTCTCTCCCATATTTCTCGAATTAACCAGGTCCTGCACTAGTTGAATCCACTTGACCCCTGCAAATGTCTTAGCTTCAGTTGTCCTTGGTGACCCTGGCCCAGGACATTCTTAACGCTTAATGTAATGCGTTAAATAAAGTTGTTTCCATCTCCTCCTCATCAGTCCACTTAAGGGCAACGCTTGGCATCCGTTGGAAAAAAGATTGTTACCTTTGCAAGCGGAAAGGACTATTCCAGTTAATGCAAGAAGGAAATGACCCCGAACTAAACATTGTCTCCGTTATGTCAGGCCCGCTGCAATGTTAATACTGTGTGGAAGTGGTGCTCTTGAACACAAACAAGTGTGATGTGAGTGGTGCCCTAGGAGACCTAGCATATCATTGAAAAATGGGGGTAAATGTGCGTCAGTGCTTGAGAAAGTAGGTTTTGACATGTGGCAAACGCAACGACGATCAGGAAAATTTGTAAAGCACTTAACACAGCCCAGAAAGGCATTTTCATAGGTCCTTTATGACTATCATTCAGCAGGGAAGAATTCATGTTCATTGCGGGCACAGGCAAGCGAAAGAATGAAGCAGATGGACATGCTCAGAGGTATCGTCGCACCCCTCACAAAGCTTCAAGAATTGCTTGATTAAGCTAGTACAGTCACAGTCTATAAAGTTGTCCTACCTGCTTGAAGCTGATAAACATGCTGAGCTGATGAGTGCTTCAATGGTCCCTGAAATGGTACCTATGGTAATATTTTAATGCAAGAAGTCCACGGAGGTGGTCTTTGTGAGCATTCAAGTCAAATTTCAAAGCTTTGCAGATGATGTTTAAAACGTGCTCCTGGCAACTGCTCGCAATCAATTAAGGTGACGCCTCTCGTGCGCTCACTCTTCAATGATGTTATTGGGGTTTGCTGGGTGCACACAATAACTGGACACTCCCAGGTGATGCAGGCAGGCAGGCGGGACAGGGCATGGTGGCATGCGCTGAGTTGATGGGGACAAGAGTCATTTTTTGCACCGATACGATCAGTGCTAATGCAGGTAGCTTGAAAATGTTTGCATTGCAGTGGTACTGATTGCTTGCACGCATTTTCTAGTTTTAATAAATAGCTTTTTGTGGGCCCTTTCAGTAACAATTCCACAGCAATTATGTGTGAGACGAGACACTTATTTAGCAAACACAGTTCCACTGTAAAGATATAAGAATGTAGCCTATACCATGTTCTGTCATAACTCACTAGGCACGTCAAGGTGTTAAATTGTTTGCATGAAATGTCAACCACGATATTGCACATGAAAGAACTGAACAATTGTGTGTTGTGTTGTGTTGGGTTTATTGGCGCATAAGCAGCTCAGGCTATCATGCGCCAAGCACAAGGTTGTAAATGGCGTACACTATTTATTCTACAGTTCCCGTAAAACATTTGCTTCCTTTAAAAAGCTAAAAACACATGATAGATTGACAAGTCCGCTTTCACCTAAAATCAAAGCTGGATGGAAAGGAATGTGTTCATTATAAAATCGAGTAAAATACTTTTTCCTTAGCATTTCAAATCTTGTGCATGAAAGTAAAACGTGGTTTATGGTGAGTTGCTGTCCGCATTCTTCACACAGAGGTTTGTTTTCTTTTCTCAACAAAAAATTGTGCGTCATATGCGTTTGGCCAATGCGGAGACGGCATAAAATCACTTCTATAAAACGTTCTTGATTGCGACATGATTTCCATTCCCCTAAAGTGGGCTTCACCAACTGCAGTTTATTATTTACCTCCTTACTCCATGATGACTGCCATTCGTCCTTTAGTTTGTTGTGCACCAGCATCATACAGTCTCTGTATGGCATGTCTATGTTCTTTATTCGTTTTCCATGGGCCTGGGCAGCGCAAAAGTCTGCTCTCTCATTGCCTCCAATGCCGACATGACTCGGGACCCAACAAAACGTTATTTTATGTCCTCGAGCAGAGGCTGTTGATATGTTGTGTATGATTTCCCCGAGTAGTGGTACAACTGCATTTTTGTGGTGAAGGGCTGTGAGAACACTTAAGGAGTCTGTGTATATAATACTGTTTGTAATGTTCTCATTTACTATTTTGCTTACAGCCACTGCCAGAGCATAACAATCAGCTGTAAAAATACTTGCACACTGAGGTAATCTCACAGTTTTTTCCCATTTTCCATGCACTATTGCACTTCCTACGTGTTTTGTTGTCTTGGATCCATCCGTGTAAAATTGTGTGCAATTGTCATACCTTCCTTTAAGAGCTAGAAATTCTTGCAGGATGTGTTCAGGTGGTGTTTTATGTTTAGAAAACTGAGTTAGTGTGAAATCGCACGCAACAGGAAGGCTGTACCATGGTGGCAGTGAATTTTGTCTTGATGCAATATTGGGGAGGGTGTTTAGTATTCCTAATTCTTTGCATTTATCCTCAAATCGAAGTAACAAGGGTTTGATTGACTGAGGCCTATTTTTGGACAATATTCTGGAGGCACATTTAGTGACAATGGGGTAGCATATATGTTTTGGTAGGGAGCGTATTTTCGGGATATATGAAAATGTGAGCATGGTCCTTCTAAGTTCTAGGGATGGTTCGTTGGTGTCTACATAAAGGCTTGCGATAGGTGATGTCCTATAAGCACCAGTAAAAAGACGCAAGCCTGAATTATGTACAGGGTCCAAGCGCTTCAAATATGAAGGTCTTGCTGATCCGTATACAATGCAGCCATAGTCTAGGCAAGAGCGAATGACTGTGCGGTAGATGTGCAAAAGGCACGTCTGGTCAGACCCCCAGTGTTTGCGTGAGAGGACTTTGAGTATATTCAGAGATTTGGAAGCTTTCTTTTTCAGGACGTTTATGTGAGGAAGAAAAGAGAGCTTCCTATCAAATGTTAAACCTAGAAATTTGTGTTCGTGTTTTACTGGTAGTGTGATTTCATTTAGGTAGATGGTGGGGTCAGTGTGCAGTCCTCGTCTAAGAGAAAAGAGAACAGCCACAGACTTTTGCGTGGAAAACTTGAAACCATTTTTATCTGCCCATGATGCCAGCTTATTTACAGTTAGCTGAATCTGCCTCTCACATGTAGTTACGTTTGATGATGTGCACGCAATTTGAAAATCGTCTACGTAAACTGAATACATAATGGATTTCGGTATTACTTTAGCTATAGAGTTCATTTCTACTATGAAAAGCGTGGTACTTAAAATGCACCCTTGGGGTACTCCAGTTTCTTGTGTGAAGTTTTTAGAAAGTACGGAACCAAGACGTACTTGGAAGGATCGATTATGTAGAAAGTCAGCTAGACATTTTAGCATCCTGCCGCGAATTCCAAGCTCTCCCAAATCTCGCAGGATCCCAAACCTCCATGTGGTGTCGTAGGCTTTTTCAAGGTCAAAAAAGACGGCAAGGCAGTGTTGCTTATGTAGAAACGCTTCTCGAACTGTATTTTCGAGGCGGACAAGGTGGTCAGTAGTGGAACATGTTTTCCTGAAGCCACACTGGTGAGTGTCAAGCAGTTTTTGGGATTCGAGGACAAACATCAATCTTATATTTAGAATACTTTCAAAGCACTTTGCAAGACAGCTCGTCAGGGCTATTGGCCTGTAACTACCTGGAGAATTTGGAGACTTTCCAGGCTTCAAAAGTGGCACTACAATGGCCTTCTTCCAGGACTCAGGAATTTTTCCGGATATCCAGATTTTGTTAAACAGTTTTAACAATGCTTCTACAGAGGTTTCTGATAAATGGGCTAACATTTCGTAGTGCACATCATCAGGTCCTGGTGCAGTGTGTTTGCCAGCTGACAGTACTCTATGTATTTCTTCTAGTGTAATTAAAGCATTAAAAGGTTCATTTATGCTACCAGTCATTGGGAGTTTTTGTTTTTCAACTGTTGATTTATACTTTAAAAAAGATTGTGTATAGTGCGTAGAGCTTGAAACTGCAGCAAAATATTCTCCCAATATGTCTGCTTGTTCCTCTATACTGGTTTGTGCACCAGAGGTTGTGAAAAATGGAACTGTGAAGGGGGAGTACTTTCCATCTAGTTTATGTACTTTTTCCCACATGTCCTTGGATGTAACTGAGCTGTTGATAGAAGATACATACCTCTGCCATGATTGCTTTTCAGCTGTGCGGCGGATATACCGAGCTTTAGATTTTGCCTTCTTGAAATTTATCAGGTTTTCGATGTGTTGGGTAGCGGCGTAAAATTCCCCATGCTTTATTTTGTTCCTTTTTTGCCTTTCTACATTCTTGCGTATACCATGCTTTACGATTTTGTCTCACCACACCGGAAGTCCGTGGAATGGCTAGGTAAGCGGCGGCAATAATACGTGCTGTGAAAGTTTCATTTAATTTATCCACATCAGAACTGTCCGAAAAGCTTTCTTCTAGGGCAGCTTCCTCGCGGAAGAGCGCCCAGTCGGCCAAATTTAGCTTCCAGCGCCGTGGTTTTGTTAGGGTGATTGATGGTGATGATGCTAGGCTGATAATGACTGGAAGATGATCGCTTCCATAGGGGTTGTCAAGGACGTCCCATTTAAAATCGGTAAAAACACTTGGTGAACAAAAAGACAAATCTAGGCAGCTGAATTTGCCAGTGCTTGGAGAGCAGTATGTGTGTTTCCCCGTATTTAACAAACAGACATTGTTGCACAGAATAAAACTTTCTAAAACCTGACCTCTGACGTCGGTTTGTCTGCTTCCCCAAAAATAGGAGTGAGCATTAAAATCCCCAACTAAAAGATATGGCTCTGGTAGTTGTATTAAAAGAGTTTCTAAGTCATGAAGTGTAACGGTTTGATGAGGATCAATGTAAATGGAGCATATTGTTATGGCTTTAAAATGGAGCACTGTGACTGCAACTGCTTCGTATGTGGTTTTAAGGTCGATTTTTCGGGTTGGAAAACCACCTTGGACCACAATAGCTGTGCCACCTGAGAGTCTGCTTGGGTTCTGTCGATCGCAACGAAAGACTTGATGCTTTTTAAGGATGTTTTTATTCTGTGGTCCAAGATATGTCTCCTGGAGACACAATGCGACTGGGGAAAAAGAACCTAATATATCTGTTATGTCAGTGTAGTTGTTTAAAAGTCCACGACAGTTCCAGTGAGCTAAAAATGCCATAGTAAAATATTAGTTGAGGATGGTTTAAAAACCTAGGCAGTTGGGTCCTTTGGACCTGTTATTGGGACTCTGTCCCTTCGTTTTCGCTCGAGAGAGCTTTGCCGCCGCTGACGCGGCGGCGAGGAGGGAGATGTGTCCATCACATCCTCAGATGTGTTGGACGTTCGTGCAGAAGGCACGGGTGCACTTGTTTTAGGCCTTGCCCCTTGGGACAAGGCCTTCGGGCCCGCTGACCTGGGGGTCAGCGCAGCCTGTTTTGGGGGTAGTGGAGCAGCACCAGCTACTTCCACCAGGGCCGCGGATGGCACCACCCCAGACTCATTTTTCGTGGCCTGGGTAGGTGCTGAAGACTCCTGTGGTGCCGCGCCCTGCTGCGCCACAGAGGAATAGGAAGGGTGTTGGATTGAATATCGTTTGCGTGCTTCGGTGAACGTGATGTTTTCTGTTACCTTTAGAGTGATTATGTCCTTTTCAGTCTTCCACGCCGGACAGCTACGCGAATAAGCAGGATGGTTGCCCTGACAGTTTGCACAGAGATGGGGTTGAGCTTGGCAGTCATCGGTTTGGTGCTCATGTGCAGCACACTTTGCACAAGTGAGTCGGCCTCGGCAGCTCTGAGCACCGTGACCGTACTTCTGGCAGTTAAAGCAACGTCGTGGGTCCGGAATGTATGGTCTCAGATTGAGTTTTGTGTACCCCACCTCCACAGACTCGGGGAGTACGCTCAGTGCAAAGGTAAGGACAAAGTGTTTAGTCTCGATTTCTTTGTTGTCACGTCTTATTTTTATTCGGTATACATTTGTCACGTGTTGCTCTTTCAGCCCTTCCAGCAATTCCTCCTCTGTCATGTACTTTAAATCTTGGTCAGAAAGAACACCGCGAACAGTATTCAAAGAACGATGTGGGCTAATCACAACAGGAATGTCACCAAAAGCGCTGACTCCTGAGAGTTTCTCATACTGATGATGATATAAAAGTTCCAACAGCAGGTCTCCATTTGCAAGCTTCTTGATTTTGTAACCCTTGCCTATAGCTTCAGTCAGTGTCTTTGCAACAATGAACGGTGAGGCTTGTCTTGCTGTCTTTTCTGAGGGCTCACTATGAACTACATGAAAGTGTGGGAAGGTGCTCTTTGTTTTCAAAAAGAACTGGACAGTTTGGTCGGTGCGCCCTCGTTTCGAAGGAGGGCGATCAGTTGAAGAAGAAGAGGAAGCCATAATAAATGTATATTGTTCGGCTGCGGTGCCAGCCACCCACCATGGAGCCCAACGAGGCGACGGGACAGGAATTGGCAATCAAGTCCTGCCCACGCCAGCTGTACACCGTAACTATAACCCAATATGGCGTAACTCAGGGTGGTTAGCCACACAAGGTTAACCCTCGCCGCCTGGAAGTAGGAAGAAACGAAGAAAGGTAAGAGAAGACAGGAAAGTTGTAAGAGAGGGGATAGGAAAGTGAAAGATGGAGGGGAGGACAGGAAAAGGCGACTGCCGATTTCCCCCGGGTGGGTCAGCCCGGAGGTGCCGTCTGTGGGAAGCGTGGGCCAAAGTGGTGTGTTGCCTCCGCCGAGGGGCCTTAAAGGTCCAAAACACTCGGCATCGGCTCAACCACCAGGATCCCCTTTTCCCCAGACACGGCGATGCCACGCACGGCTAAGCGTGGGTGCTCGGGGTCCGTGGTGTCGCACAGCACACGCAAACATCTGCTTTAACAGATGCCCCCTGCGGGGAGAACTGAACAATTGACTGCTACAAACCTGGCTTGGCACTGCATTTAATCTTTGTTTCATCAAGATTTGTTATAACAGGAAACTTTTTATGAGGCAGTTTGAGTCTAGAATCAATGTGTACCTGTTAGCAAGGTATGACTAATTGTACTGGTGTTATAAAATGCTTTGGAAGCAATAACGGGCACACAATGCATGCTCATAACTGGGAGGTGAAAGAAGCTTGCTTGTGAGAACTTTATGCAAAACTGTGCAAAATATGAGCGCTCATTGCATTTGTGCAGTTGTGGAAGATGGTGGCTTAATTATTTCTTCCTTGTCCCTACATTTCACGCAATTACCTTTGACTCAAGCTTGCTGAATAATTGAGCTATAATTCAGTTTTCGGCATGAAGTTCATACTTACCTAGAGAGCATGTACCATGGTTGCATTATCTAGCTCTCTTATTTTGCGCATTTTGAAATGCAGCTTTTGAAAGTTTGCAAAAAGCCATGGCAGCACTCGCGCATCGTCAAGTATCACCAACGAAACAGCCGCAGGCGTCTGAAAAAAGCTGCAGTACCCTACCCGTTTTAGGACAGCAGGGCCCGTCTCAAATATTAGGTTGTTTACAGCCTTGCCAGAGACGTGTGCTTCGGAATAAGCCCTGAGCTGCGTTCTAGCTACAACACCCGTATGGAATCCTAAACGAAGGCATCGCGCCTACGCTGCTCGTCGTCCTCGGGTCTCCGTCCGCTGGTCCGAACCATGATCCACTGCCGAAGTTTACAACGTTCCTGATGATCGAAGCTCCACGGCTCCACTTTGATGATGTCCGAATTCAAAACCACCGTGTACAAGTTTTTTTCCGTACTGTGCATGGTGCTGCGCCACAATGCGCCATGCTGCTAATGTCGCTGTGGTTGCGTTGTGTTGCTACGCTGCTACTTTGACTACTGCTACTATTCGCATACAATCATGTGCCTTTAGACACATTACAAATTATTTTGTTTACTCGTCATAACACAAAATACAATATAATTCACTACTTTGCGTGCATGTTTTGGAACAGTTAAATGTGGCTATATTTGACGGATCTTGTTTTTTCTCCTAGTGTCATTGGTGTTATTTTGCAAGATGGCTGCGCCCAGTATAGCGAGCTCGCTATCTCCTCAGAATATCTCAGAGGTTTGTTTGGCTCCTCCCGGTTTGCAAAGCATTGCTTTTGAAATTAACCTTAAACGAGTGTGGAAACAGTTGTGCTGCAAGCTCACATTTTTTCCCAGCAATAGTGCTCAAGCGATGTTGGTTTTCTGGTGACCACTTCAGGCACCGTCTGCTTCCACATTAAGCTAGATTTTAAACTATTTGCTTTCGCGAATTGTCTTGTGCTTACGGAAATGCACTACAGATATTTATGTTCTGAATGTATGCGGTTTTCACGGACGCGGTCCGCTGTTACCATAGGTTGTCTACGGCTGTTGCCGCATGTGTTGCCCGCAAGTACTTGGCTCTGGCTAGTAGCGTAATGTTGATCCGAGTTTTAAAGCGTCTGCCTGTCTCGTTTGACTGCACTGGCGCTAGATCGATATTGTTCTTTGGTGGTGCCACCGTCATTAATTGAAGTTTCTACTGTTATACTTGTACTACTGCTTCGAGATTTGAGCGCTCATGCTTCAAACTGTTCGATTGAGGCTTGTGCTGTTGGGCAAGTTGGTTCGACTTCAAGGCCAAAATGGACAACACACACGACTCAATTTCGTCGTTGCCTTGGCGCTGCTTGCCTAAATCATTATTTTTTATCCTTTACTCTGTAAGCGGTCACACATCAATGATAAGTATTTTTGCGGGGGTTTGATATGTCGTTGCTATTTTTATTTGTAGCTGTGGGGCCGACCAGTTGTGGATTCCATCAGTGTAACTTACTGCCTCCCCCATTAGATATCCACTGCAAGTCAGTACAAACTACAATCGAAACATGCAAATTCTAGCTTTGTAAAACATATGTACACTTGGTTAGCAAGCGTGGCTTTTTGCTTGATGATAATAGAGTGTTTGTTTGTAAATAGATGAAGAGCCGCAAAGTGGTTCGCTCTCCCTAAGCCAGGGAAGCCACATTTTGGTCAGTGTTTTTTTTTCTTTAGAAATAGCTATACAGCATACCCTACATACATACACCTGAGCAGATGCATGCAACTTTTTTTTTAACCAGATTATAACAGCTCGTGCATGTTGTTCAGATGTCATTGCCGTGCAGTAAACAAATTGAAGGAAATTGCATGTCTTTGTTGAAATTGTGTGTTCTTGTGTTTTTCACCGGTACATTAGCAAATCAATAGTGCTTAAATCAGTTTGACTTCTGCTGTGTAATTTAAGACGTCATAAAGTCCTTGTTAAATTTAATACTGGAGTGCTCATGCCAGTAGTCATCTTAAATATTGTGGTTATCCAATCCTTTCATGCCACAACAAAAAGGAAACATACTAAATGTATATGCAGCATGAATGAAGACGAGAGTTCGGTTGCTAAGAAAGGGGACAGCTGGACAACTGCCATAATGTGGGTACAGACCTCTTCAGACTTGAGTTGCAGGTAGGATATGGCCTACAAAGCACAGTTCAACAAAGAATGCCACCAATGTTTGTTCATTGCTGCTAGGTTAAATGTACCTTTTTGGCCCAGAAACCATAGTCAACAGAGTTCACAACATTTTCACAACCAATTCAAGCTTATTGGTTAAATCAAAACCTATGGTACCTACCAGGCTGTTAGATAACACACATCCACAAGCTTTTGTCTGTAGAGGGTGCTAGGAAGCTGCTAACAAATATGGCCCAGAAAGCACAGTTAAAGGTAAGATACTGACAATTGTTCGTTGCTGCTAGGTTAAATGTACCTTTTTGGTCCAGAAACTGTAGTCACCCGAGTTCAAAGCGCATGAATGCATATTCATGTGACAGCCTTAGAGGCCCTCTTCTCTAGAAAATCCTTCCAACTGTGTTGTGAGCAAAAAATTGCAACCTGATGGTAGTTGGCAGGTGACATGGCTAGGTACTGATTGGGCAGCTCCCTTAAAGATGAGGGCAGTTAATTAAACCCACTGGGATCCTTGAATAACGAATCACACATGTGAGGAAAAGTAGAGAGACACTCAACTTCACATTAAGAGTAAATGTGATAGTGCCTTTAGTACCGCCTTTCCATTCCGTGAAATTTTTTATGAGTGAGCGATGCTGTAGTGGAGGGCCCCAATTAATTTTGAGAACTTGGGACTCTAACCTGCACTGATATCCGAAATTGCATGGGCGCCTTGCTTCTCGCTCCATCGAAATGCAGCTGCTGCGACCAGGATCAAACCTATGTCCCCCGACTTGGTACTTGAATGCCTAGCCACTGCTGCAGAGTTGTCACCGCATGTTGAAGACAGCATTTCTCAGACTTTAGTGCTGCAAGGACGTGGGCTGAAGGCAGGTCACATGGATGTGCCAGGCTGAGCACAAGTAAAATTTAATGCTTTTATTCACGGTGCAAGTCAAACAGAATTGCTGGACATGTTGCTGTACAATGCACACGACACGACAAAAATACAAGTCTTCTTGGCGGGCGAGATTAGTTCTTTCTGGGAAAGTTCTCTTCGGCAGGCTATACAGTAATGCTGTGCAAGAAAGTTTCGCACTGCCATCTAATAACTACAGTAGTAAACTCTGCTGTAGTAAAAACTCAATAAAGTGAAGTGAAATATCTCAGCTTGTCTTCCGTACACTACTTAAAGAAGGGGACATAACAACTGAAAGCTCGCAGCACGAGGCAGCGGTAGCAAGTGGAGACGCAACATGTACAGTTTTGCCACACTTGACTATGTCACGCGCATTTCTGAGCTAATGCCTCTTGAATGAGAGAATAAGCAGAAGACAACTTTGTGTTCATGCTAAGCTTTCATTTTTTTATAAACCTTCAATACATGTTAATAAGCAGCCATTTAATTACCAGATAGCATCTTCAGGCCCATATCATTACCAAAAACTAATATTGTAAGGACCCCAATATAGTGGATTTTTGCCAGTTCGAGTGACTTTACTAGGGAGGGGTTCTACTTTATCAGCAGAACTAGGCGAAAGTTTCATCTTATTTACTTTTACAAAGCATACACAAGAAAGTTAGTGCTGACAGGGCATGAGAGTTGGTTAGCGGGGTATATTCTTGTCAATGCTGGGAAAGGTTTGCCCCTTTTAACATCAAGAAGTACTTTTTGTGAGTGACAGCCGATGTTAGAAGGAAGAGGACAGTATCCAAGTACAGTAATGCTGAGCATGGATTTCCTGATGCGACGAGTTTCACAAGGCACCTGTTGTGTAAGAGATTTTGGCTGGATATGAAGGGCAATCACTTCAGTTTAACAAATTACAAGGGTGAACAATATTATTTATCAGCGCAGCTGCCAAGAAGTGATTTGTTACATTGTAGAGTCAAAGAACAGCACCCATTGCCCCCCAAAAATTAAGGTGGCTGCATTTTTTCTAGGCCTTATCACTCCAGAGCCGCAAAGTCAGATGGATGCTTCCTTAGCTCAAACGTCTCGATACTTTCCGAGTGCAACTTTGTGGGTGTGATGTACCAGCAGCAATGGTCTCTTGCAGCACAAGCTGCCAATAGCACCGAAGTGCAGTCGAACTGAGCTCCTGCCTTTCAGTGCTGACTGGCTGAAAGGTTTGCCTTCATTGCGCCAGCCTCATTCTGGTTGGTGCCACAGATTGACGCCACGTTAGCTCAAGCTTCTGAGTACCTACTAAGTGGAACTTTGCTTGACCTGAAGTACACGGGAGTGAAGAATCATATAGAGGAGACCTTGAAAAATGCTTCATTTCAACAAAACGTCGCGGGCTAGTTGGTTCATCGCAAGGGGGAAACAGCGCAAGCTAAACACGGACAAAAAGGGAGGACGAGACACACACAGCGCTGACTTACAACTGAAGGTTTATTTCAGACACGTCGGTAAATATACAGTAGCATCAAGGGAAACAACAGCAACCTGGTTGGGAACAGTCATCGCCATCAGAAAACATACAGGTAAACACAGATCATCCAGCTCTCGATAAGAACTGCAATTCTTTATCTATAAGGGCTATGGAGGGGGTGCTGACACAATGCTCTTTAAGATGCGCAATGTTTAAAGCTTCAATAATCTCTCGCGTGGTTTTGTCACCACACCTGCTTATCACGCTCGTGTTGCCCAACTCAGGGGTGCATTTGCAATCTCGGCAATGAATGCCCAGATGGCCCGAGATTCGTTGGGTAACATTATATTTATGCTCAGACAATCTCTTGTTGAGGCATCTGCCGGTTTGGCCTACATATGCATGACCGCAAGACAAGGGGATGGAATATACAACACCCTGAGCACAGGCTGGATACCCGCTAACCCTCATAACCTCAGTGGCTGAGGCCTTGTTGAAAGCAAAAGAGAAAAGAATCAGAGATAAGGGCAAGATCGCAGTCATCCCCTACGTACACGGGATTTCCAACAACTTAAGAAAAAGAGGAAAAAGAGTAGGAATAGACGTTTTATTCTCAGCCCCGGATCGCTTGTCCAGCCTCTGCAAGCGCGTTAATCAGATGGGTCGCAAGCAAACAGGATGCACAGTTAATCATCGCGACCAGTTCGTTTCCTGTGCTCAGGGTGTTGTATATTCCATCCCCTTGTCTTGCGGCCATGCATATGTAGGCCAAACCGGCAGATGCCTCAACAAGAGATTGTCTGAGCATAAATATAATGTTACGCAACGAATCTCAGGCCATCTGGGCATTCATTGCCGAGATCGCAAATGCACCCCTGAGTTGGGCAACACGAGCGTGATAAGCAGGTGTGGTGACAAAACCACGCGAGAGATTATTGAAGCTTTAAACATTGCGCATCTTAAAGAGCATTGTGTCAGCACCCCCTCCATAGCCCTTATAGATAAAGAATTGCAGTTCTTATCGAGAGCAGGATGATCTGTGTTTACCTGTATGTTTTCTGATGGCGATGACTGTTCCCAACCAGGTTGCTGTTGTTTCCCTTGATGCTACTGTATATTTACCGACGTGTCTGAAATAAACCTTCAGTTGTAAGTCAGCGCTGTGTGTGTCTTGTCCTCCCTTTTTGTCCGTGTTTAGCTTGCGCTGTTTCCCCCTTGCTTCATTTCAAATGGTTTTGAAAGCCAGATTTCTAACATGCACAGTGAGGCACTCACAAATTTGGTTGTGAATGCATAAACCAAAACCATTAATCAACTGATAGTCAAAACAGGCAACAATCATCACGCTGAAATTTAGTGGTTTATGTAGCTGGGGGGATGCTTTAAGTGACTGAAATCCTCATAATATAGTAGTGGCATTAATCGCAGCAACGCCAGTAGCATAAAAGCAGCCTGTGGTATTGTTGCAAACGCATATCACATGTTTTGAATATGTGTCTCATGGCCTAAACTTGCTTATGAATGATCTGATAAAGCTTGTCACTATTAAGTCATGCTTTGTAGCAAATAATTCCATGCAGTTCTTGTCAGGATTTTTCCAAAATGTTTAATTTGTTAGAAGAACTTAGGGAAAAAAAATTTTAAGCCATACAAAATTTCTGGATATTTAGCATTCTTAGTTCAGATTCCTTCAAAGGCATGTGATTGTCTTTTGTTATAATTTTAATCTTTCATTGCATTGCGAAATTTTCAGTGAGCAACACAATAAAATTTATAAGAGCGAATTGGCGGGCTAGTTGGTTTTGCATGATGAAAGAACAGCGCAAGGCACGGGACACAGTGACGGTGTGTGAGTGTTTGCGCTTCCTCGTGTCACTGTGTCCCATCCCTTGCACTGTTCCTTCACCATACAATAAAATTATGACAAAAGTTTTCTAGTGTTTATAATAAAACTATAGTGGAACTGAATAACTTAGACCTATGTTTTCCATTGTGTTCGAAAAAAGTCTAACCTTTTTAAGCTGCACGAAATGTGCACATTCTGCAAAGGGATTGCTTTCACATTGGCTTTGTATGTGCATTGCAGACAAAAAGATTTCCCCTTTCTGCAGGTATCATAGGACATAAATTAATTGGATAACGCATCATATTAAAAAGTTCAGGTGGTTAGCACAAAGTGGAAGAGGATATGTCCTATGATATGACTATGAATACTGCTTTTATAAAGTACAAAATTTCTATCACCCTACTAGGTTCTTTGTTTATGAGAACCGATTTGCATTGTCAACAAAAAGAAACAGCAGTCATGATCTTCTGTTTTTACCATGTCTTGTGGCGAGGTTTTTCCATTATGTAATTTGATTGCTTTGATAATTTGGTTTGTGTACTACTTTGGAGCCGAAGACTTTCCTTACCTTCACCATCGCTCTTAAAGTCTGCAAGACGGGAGTACAAGTCCAGATCAGTAAAGGTTAAAACTCGGTTGTCGGCACCCTGGCTGATTGAAATAAAAGGTGATGCTGTGAAGAGTCATACAGTTTGGATCTTTAAGAATATCATATATACTCAGGATAACTTTGCAGTGCATGGTGAATCCTGCATCAAACTTCAAGTGTGCATTTGTCAAGACCTAACTCACATGAGCTGTCATAGCCTCCTTAATGGAACTGTGAATAGAAGCAACTGCGCTGATACTTGCATGCCACAGATTATAAGGCGCCTGTCTATCAGCCAACAGGGCAGGTGTTCTGTTCATAAAAGGATAATTGCAGCCATGACTAAACCCATCAGAAACATACCAAAAAGCCCCAGACTCTCCAGCAACATGGCAAGTACCATTATCACCTTCGGTTCTCTTTAGAACAGTAGTCGGTGAGAATGGTAATTAGTAGCATGTTCTCAGCAAATACTGAAGAAGCAGCTCACTTTTCCTAATGTTCATTATCCATTTGATACGAAAAGTTCAAAAGATCTCGAGGGGAATGCATCCATTGGATATGTGTTTTCAGTCGATGTCGAGAACTTGTTTTATTCTGTGCCCCATGATGCCTTGTTCACTTCTGTAAGGGATGCCATAGAGGGTAGTGGCACAGTTGATTTCAGAACTCCTCAGGTGTGTCAATTAGTAATTTTATGAAGCTGCTATAATTTCATCTCAGTGTGACGTTTGTATCTTTTGATAACAGCTTTTACTGACAAATACAAAGGATTTTCATCAGATCCTGCGTAGCCCCTGTGCTAACATTTTTTTAGCCTTTAGTGACCGCAACCTAGAACTCAGTTTGACAGAGAATGAAGTACTGAACGTTTTCAGGTATGTTGATGATTTTCTAACAGTTATTAAAGAAAGATATGACCTACACAGATGCTGTAAGCCCAGTTTTAGCCAACTTTTAAGAAGAGGGGCAGGGATTGTGTTTTACCCGTGAACTCCCTTTGCGAGGATGTTTTCAGTTTTTGAATTTAAGTATAACCTTGGGCGAGCATCGTGCGTGTTGGCAACAATCGCCTCGAGCACGGAAGGAGCTGCTGCCTTATTCCTCGGCTCATTCAAAGACTGTGAAACGCGCTATTGCTAACCTCTGCCTTGGGTCTGCTCTTGTGAAGCCGTGTGAACATACTCTGCAGGTGAGCTTTGAAAAGCAAGTGGATTGATTTGCTATGGTGGGGTTCCCAAGCTCAGTAATCACTGGTGATGCTGAAGCCTTCCTAAGGAAAACCAAACGTGTAATGTTCAAAAAGTCGTGCGAGACAAGAAAGCCAAGCGTGAAACCAAAAGTGGTACCCTATGTTCACAGGGTACCACACAATGTGAAAAAGGTTTCAAATCGACATGGCGTGCCTGTCGTATTTTCCGCTCCACGAAGGCTTGCACAATTATGCGCGCGCATTGCGAGCAATGAAAAGGAGGGTGTTTGCAGCAAAAAAACATGGCAAGCACTACGTGAAGTGCTGCATAGGAATAGTATATGAGATACCGCTGGCCTGCGGAAAAGCCTATGTGGGCCAATCGAGGCGCTGTGTGAATGACCGTGCAGCTGAACAGGCACTATCACAAAAAGAACCAGGAGGTGCACATCTTTCACAGCATTGTGCAAATTGCTTCGCGTGCAACCGAGCGGCAAAACATGCGCTGGGGGAAAAAATATGCGTGCACTGAAAGATATGTGAACCACGGCTTCATGAGTTAAAGATTCTGGGCAGAAGTAGAGACTTGAAGGCACGCGAGGTCTTGGAGGCGTTTCACGTAAGAAAGATAGGGAAAGCGTGTGAGTGGTACATCGGTTCACCTTTTCAAGACCGAGATGACATATATCTTGAACGGTTTGTTTAATGCGTCGTGTTGTTGTTCATGCGCATCCCTTAAAATTTCTATATATTTGCTGCCATAGCAGTGAATAAAGGTCAGATGAATTTAGCGCTCGTCCTGCGTCATTCTCTCTTGTGTCACTTCTTAGCACTATTATTTTCAGTCTCGAACAGTATGCACTATTTAGCCCAAATTGACATTCTTTTAATCATGTTGGCTATAGGGGCCATATGTGACAGAAAATATATTTAGAAAGCTGTGTATTCATAAGTCACTGAGAACAAAATATATCAAAAAGGCTGCGTTAATCATGTCTGGTTCACTTTTCATACCCTTCTACTTTAAGATGACAGACATGGAGTACGACTGAAATCGACATTATGCAGAGATTGTCTGCCAACTTGAGCATCACAAGAATTTTGTACCTTTTTTCCAGCTTTACAGGACACAATAACAGATATTTTTGCAGATAGTGACAGTGTAGGGCAGTATTGTTTATGCATCCAGAAATTACGACACCAGAGCTTAATGGTTTTTGCTTGGTGCATATGAAGAAATGAAGCAGGAATAAGTTCTTAACGAGGTCCATATTTTAAAGCAATGAAACTGAGTTGAAAATGAAAAATAAGTTATGTATAAACAAAGACGGAGGGTAAAAAAAGTAGGAAAGGAAAAGCTCAGAAGCACTTCACATTTTCCACTGTGCCCATGGAAAAAGTCTGGCTCTTCTGGACGATGACACCGGCTAGGCGGTTTTCATCAACCTTAGCCTCAGACCATTTGTGCCAAGTGAACACCTTACTGCAACATTTCTAACTAAAGACCACTATTGATAATACGTCTATGGAAAAGTTTCGCTTCTCGTCTTGCAACTTATTACATGATGGAGCTGAAATAAGTTCACTTATAATAAAGTTGGCTATGAGCTTCTAACACTTTTTGACAGTTTTCACTGGTGCAGTATGCTACTGTGAATGATACATCTGGGCACTCTATTGATGTGCACTCCACTGGTGTCTTATTCATCACATGCAGTGTTTATTCCCTTCAAATTTAATTTATCCTAAGAGTGGCACAAGGTTGCTGCTGCAAGGTGCATGATGCAAACCAGCAACTTTCACTTGATGCACTAGTGGTGAAAGTGTGTTGCTATTGCTAGGGGGAAGGACTATACAACCAAGGCACAGCAGAAGCCAAATATTATAGTGATTGTGGACAATCCCTGCCAGAATTCTAGTTCATCGGGACAGTTTGTCCATATCGTAACAGTAGCAACTAGTGGCAGCATGGGCAGCAAGAACGCAAGTATGCTGCAAAGGTTAAAACATGCCAATGATAGTACCTTTTTTGCTTCATGCACGTTGGCTACAAATGAATTACTTCTTCTCTATTCCTCTAGGTGAAAACAGTCACTGACTTTGTTTCATGCATTCTGTCTCGCTTAACTGATCAGTATAGACATATACCTTCACCAGATATGGCACTTTGGGCTTTGGGCTGGTGGCGGAGAGAAATGGATTAATATATTGTAGCAACAAATTGTCATTAAACTTTTATCACTTTGATTGCAAAAAAAAAAACTTCCTTTTAGAAGTTGAACCCCTTATACCACACCAAAATAGCCACAAAACGCTGTTTAGTAACCAGATTAACGAAACAAAACTCGCGAATGCAGTCAGAGGCAGCAGATGGCGACGGGGTATAACGCAAACAAGATTGTTCTGAAAAGTGCCACATGGCTGTCATTTATCGAAAAAGTAGCACACAAAAACAATGTTTCATACTGTAAAGGTCACTTCCTCTGATGATAGTGCGGGCGATCTCCAAACTTTGGAATTGGTTTCCAAGATCAAATAAGAAAGGGCGTGCATGTCATTCATGAAAGCGGACGAGTAACGAACTTCGCGCTTTACACATAACCAAACTTCAATCACAGCTGTTTCATTTAGAGTTCTAAACAACAGAACTCACTTGAAAGCTTGCAGAAGCCGCACATTACTGTCAGTAGAACAAAACGCGTCATCCCGAAAGCAGTCAAGTGCTTTTAATCTCCGCACTTTGATTTCATTGTCGCCTTGCGAAATGCATAAATCATTAATTCTCACTGCATGCACGGCGGAACGTGTCTGCACGCAGTAGAGGCGGTCAGAAAGCACAGCTGCGGACGGTTAGCTTTTTTTTTAAATGCAGGTCTTTTCTTCACCGGATGGCGTAATACAGTCGTACCTTAGTGGGGATCTTGCCGAGATACAAGGCTTGGGTTACCTCATAAAATAGATCGCATTTCGGGGCCGATTTGCATGTAAGCGGTATGTAACAAACCTGCGTCTGAGCCACGAAGGGCTCAGACGCAGGTTTGTTACATCTCTCTTTGCGGTCTTCTCCAAACACCGCTAAGCTTCATGCGGTCTTTGAAGAAGACTCGCGGCACAAGTATAGCACGAGAGCGCGCACACACATCCACGCAACAACGCGCATCGCACACTGCCACCACAACACGGGCGCCGAGGCCCACGGGTCACTAGCGTGGAATGGGGGTGCCGGCCGCAGCTTGTAACAGCCAGCCGACGGCCCTTTCTCCCTCTCCATCTTCGTTTTCCCCCTCGCGTCGCATCCGTTTGTTGGGATCAGATATACGCAGGCCGGACGGGGCCGCCGTCCGGCGCAAGGGAAGGGGCGCTTCAGCACATTCGCTTAATAGAGCGCGCACCTGACGTTTTGCTTCGGCTAAGCGTGCAGTAATCTGTCTAAATTCAGGCAATAAAACACTGCAGAGAGTCATGTGTTTTTTACACGCATCGGCGCTCTACTCATTTATAGGTCAGAGTTTGCAGCTTCTGCTTCTTCTCTTGCTGTCCAGATCAGACACCTTGTCATTCAATCGTCGGCAAAAATTTTTGAGGAGAATATTTGTCTTGCACCACAACACATATTTCAGCACTATCTCACTCGTGTATCCGTGTTCACGGACATCGACGTCAGAAGGCTCATCGCTGAGAAGTTGGAGTGTGAGTTTCATAGCGACTTGGCGCTGGTTTTGGACATTTAGAAATTCTGCTCGCTTGGACAATGCTTCCACCACAACGTAATTGTGAGCCACAGTATTCACAGCTGGCATTAATAAGTAAACCAGCCCTTCCCTGTCAATTTCTTTGACAAGACTGTACATGTGATTGTCAGGCGAAACTGTGACAGTCTTGTCAATTGTCAAGATCTCCTTTGCATTTGTCGCATTTCAACCTCTTCAGAGCGATGTGCACCGATTAAGCAGCCACACATGCAATGACTGGAATTGCAACCTTCAGTTGACAGCGCCTGTCCGGTCCCATAAATGTTGAATTGTCTACTTGGCACGGCTGCTTGCACTTGAAGCTCTTCCCAATTTTGATTTTTCTCATTGTCGGTTGCAGAGATCGCGCTCATTTGTGGAAGTGTGCTCTGTAGTCGCAATCTGTTCTCACATTCATAGATTTGCCTTACAGGCAAATGATATTGCGAACCAGCCAGCCGTCGGTAACGTCCATAGCGGTTTTCTAGGAAGTCGGTCTGGAACTTCCAAAGGAGCGCAAAGGACCTCTTGAGCTCCTCAAAGCAGTATCTAGCAATCTCAACAAATGCTTGAGTCGTCTGGCCCCAAAGCGTCATAATTTTCATCAGACAAATTACAGGTGTCCGTCCTCCTTTCCTTCCATTCCTGCAACCAGTCCAAGAAATCGCTCAAAAAGCAAAGTCTCGAGTCGAATTGAGAAGGGTAGATGGGTTATCGATATTCATCTCTTAGTCTGAGTCCCTTGAGAGGAGTTTTGACGTTGACAACTTTGGACCATTTTACTATTATATATATGAAACCGGCAGTTTTTTCGTGCTGTTTTAGGGTGTGTTTGGCTCCAATCACTCGAATCACTCCATTAAACTCAGATATCTAAGTAGTGGAGGAATGTGCCACCTTGCTGCTCTAATTGGGGGTTCACCCCGAGACTCGAGTGATGGACATATTGATCGAACAGTCCTTAGGTGCATGATGATGCTCCCGTGACTTCGTATGTATTTGCATGCATAAGGCGATATTTTAAAAAGTACGCAGCAGTAAACCATGACGTGTGCTGAGTAGCGCCGTCGTTTTCTTGTTGACATTAGCTGCACTTGATCGGTCAGCAGTTGTATGGTGGGGTAGTTATTTCTTTGCGCTGCAGATATTTCGCTCAGAAGAGAAGCGACAGTCTCGCAGATGTCCACGTCTGAGCTTTCAGAACTTGAACTCACGGCACTGTAAAAATCATCGACTCCCTCAAACAAATCCAGCGGTCGTCGTTTGCTGTCGACCGCCGACGGACCTAGCACTTTGGACCCGAGCAGCTTCACTGGTGCTTTGGCGATGTTTACTGTCAGACTTAGGTTGGTTTTTATAACAGAGCATTTATTCCAAGGAGCCTTATGATTACAAATGTGAGCCAAAATGATGTCATTGCACTCGATGACATGCCAAAATGTCAGCTGCTTGTCTCGAAAGAAGTTCGGCAAAGATTTATAATCGCAAAGTTTGTCTGCTTCGTCTTGATTCTTGGCAATTATAATTGACTCCGCGAGCACTTTCTGAAGGGCAGCGGCGTCTAAGCGCATTCGCTTTCTCTCTGGGTCCTCTCGTATAGTCCCTACTCTGGACAGGTAGTATGGGCAATCGGGGAATACCGTCTGTACGGCCTCAGTTCGAAGCCGCAAACACGAATGTGACGGGCCGGTGGCTTGGTCAATATAGCTTGCTTCTCGAATAATGTCTTTAGCTTTAAAGTAACGTTCGCAGACCTAAACAAGATAAATATATTCTACCATAAGTACGGCTACTTGACATCGCGAGCTATACGTGACGCTTTTAGCCTTTACCTGCCACAAAGAAGTTGTAATCAAAGCTTGCAACCCCAAGGGTAGAAGCAACTTGCTGGGAAAATAATAAGCAGCAAAATGTATCACCCTAGAAATTGCTGACACGACTAGGTTCTCGCGTGGAATTGCACGTATCCAGGCGTTTCTTGCTTCGTAGGCTTTAGGGAACGAGAAGACGTGCACTTTGGGGCCTGTCTTGTAATTGCCATTGCACCGCGGCACACGGAACTTCCCAGGCATTTCGCATTTGGTTCTAATTCTGCACAGCTCTGTTCGGCACACATAACATGCGATAAACACCGATGTCAGTCGCCGGTTCACGCACAGAAATAAAGATTCGAGCAAACGACCACGTTTTTCAGCGACCACGTGCGCGTCCAAACATGACACTGAGCTGCCGCCGTGCCGAAGACGAGCGTTGGAAGACGACAACCCGACAACGATGACGTATAGTCACGTGGCCACGGGAGCTCCCCCCCCCCCCCCCTGGCCTGGAAAAATTTCCTCTAGGTGGCATTGTTTCGGCCGCCTCCTTGCTCCTGTTCCTTACCCCACTCCCTCTCGTGCCCCGCGGACGGTGCCAGCATGTTGGGAGGGGTCGAGTGTCGCTTCCTGTCGGCTGGGGGAAAAAAAGGGAGAGAGGATGCTCCCTGCTGGGTCTTTGCTCTCTGCCTTCTCCGTGGTTTCTCTTCATGGAGACGGCCTTGGATTCAGCATAGCCGGACTCGCGCGGCGGTGGCGGCGGCTTCCCCTTTTCACCGAAGCTGTTTTTCTGCGCCCCGTTTTCTTTGCACGTAGACGCGGGTGGGCCAGTTCAGTTGGCGTTTTCCCGCCACCGTGGTCGCATCTTGCACTGTGAGCGAAGCACCGTATGTAGGTTCTTCGCTGGGGATTATCATTAAGATTGTTTTGTTCAAATTGGAGCGCGAACGTACGCATTGAAGTCTTCGGAGGACTCCGCTGTTGGCGGCAGCTTCTGCGCGAGGAGGACGTAATTAAGAAGTTCAACAGTCGTAGGTCTTTTGGATTCTAGGCGAAAAGCCGGCGCGGGCGGAGCGTCTGCACTTTGGTGAGTGTTTTGCTTTTTCCTTTTCGGGTTTGTGCCAGTCTTGTACAGTGCGTGCTACAAGGTGAAGCGCACATGTACATATTTCTAGCAGGCAAGCCTGCCTCGCTGCCTCGTCGGGAAAAAAAAAAAAAAAGAGAGAGAGAGAGAGAGAGAGAGAGAGAGAGAGAGAGAGAGAGAGAACGAGGCTTGTCTCTAACGCGGACACTGGGGCCGATGAAACGTCGGTTGGGGTGGCGACATTTTCTTTCTTTTAACCGGTGACCGTTCTTGACGAGTTTTTTTTTTTTTTGCGAAGTTTATTGCCTCAGGGCATAAAAGGAATGTTATGATGGATGAAGGGTGTGGTCAAACGAATGAAAAAAGGTTGGCTGATGCAATGAAATCGAGGAGTGAACGATGATGCGGTCCCAGTGTCCAAACAGCATATTGCCGCGAAACCTGCAAAACAGTATTTGTTGTTTTTTAACAGCCGCC
>JAJIZL010017166.1:236363-265823 GCA_023969395.1 Amblyomma maculatum
CATCGACCCTTCATTTGTGTCGTCGCCCTCGTCACCACTACGTGACAATATGACTGCGGATTATGGGGGGAGAGGCCAGCTGCCACCAGGTGCCGGATCCGCGTTGGCTTCAACGCTGGACAATCCCACAGTAGGTGATGGATGTCAGCTTCTATGTCCTTGACGAGTTGTTCGGCACAGTGCTGTGCCCTTTCGATGCGGTACTCGCACTGAGACGCACACATTATTGAGATCATAATATGCCTCTGTCACACATTGTGGATTATCGCAATCTGTGCAGCTCCACCATTTTTGTAGTATTTTTTTGTTTCCACTTATTTCAGTGCCTATAGTTGGTAATCTTGCTTGACGTTTTCTGGGTAGTAATGTTTGTGACCTGTGCTTTGCCATTTATATTCACTATTGGATCTTTGGCGGCAACATATATTGTTGCACTGCGAGCACTGCCATTTCCGCACGGAACGCGTCACCACTCAAAGAAACTTTAAAACTGCACACTCCAACAGCAAGCAATAGTTCGCCCCTCACACCACAGAACTGAGCACTTTTATCCCACTTAAATAACTTTTCTTCCGAGGCGACGCTTAAATGAAACACTCATTATGGATATGGTGGCCCCGGTATCATCTAGAGCCATCACAGGAATACCATCAACTAAAACGTGGACTTTGTTCCGTAATATCAGCACAGGCGGGAGTATCTATTGTAACAGCGAACTTCCACTTAGTTTCCCCGCCGACTAGTTTTCCGGCGGCGGTGAGTGGCGCCGGGGCGATGGAGAACGGCACGCGCAGAAGCTGGGGGTGGTGTCATACTTCTGTTCGACGCCGGTGAAATATCCCGCAAAGATGCTTGCCATGGGTCGCCGGAATCAGGAGGGTAACGCGAACGACGAGAAGAGCCAGGATTGTAACCCTGTTGCTCAGGGTAGTTCATGGAGTCGTAGCCGTAACGCGATGCTTGACGGCAAGAACATGATCTTGAGAGGTGGCGAGGTTGGCCGCAGCGATGGCACACAGGAGATCTGCGAAAAGGTGGCCAGGCAAGTAGTCGCCACTGAGAGCGTGGCGTCGACTGTTTTCATATCGGTTATGCGTCGGCTGGTAGTAGCGAGTCCGTTGCCTTGGGGATGTTCTCGGTATGTTGCTCTGCCGAAGTTGCTGCGGTCCCCGGTATTCATCGATGTCCGCTGAATTAACGAAGTCCGCTGCATTAAAGGCGGTTGCAGGAGACGGACAAGGCGGATGTGACGGGGGCAGCGCTGAGAAGCCCCAAGCTAGTTCTAGGGACCGGCTCACTTCTTCGCGAACGATCTGACGGATCGTGGAGGCCAGATCACCAGACGATGTTACTTCAGCAGCGTCAACAGCGGCCACCGACGTAACGCCAGCCAAACGTCCGAGCTTGGGTGTTATCCGACGCAAGCGTCTCAAACGTGCGGCAATGCTGGATCACGTGAGCCACTGAATCAAGGCTTGATTTGTCGATAAGAAAATTATAAATATCTATGGTAAATCCTTTGAGCAGAAGGCCAACTTAGTCATCTTCAGTCATGCGAGCATCGACAAGCTTACACAGCTTCAAGACTTCCTCGATGTATTTGGTGCACGTTTCCCCAGCGAGGTGAGCTCTTTAAAAGAACGCTTGTTCAGCTCGCTTCTTCGCGTCAGAATCTCCAAAGCGTTTTTTTATCTCTTCCACAAAGCGGTCCCAGGTAGTGAAAGTGTCCTCGTGGTTGTCGTACCACGTTAGGGTTGTGTCGTTAAGCGCGAAGACTACGTTAGCTAGCTGGGCGGAAGAGTCCCACTTATTGTAACGGTTCACCCACTGGTAGTGAGTGAGCCAATCATCCACGTCTTCGATAGATGAACCCGTGAACGACCGCGGCTCTCGGTGATGCTGCCTACGAACCTCGGAGCGTCGCTGTTAACAGACATCGGATGGCGGCGACTGCGGCGCGGTTCAAGCTGGGAATCCGTCTTCGATGTTTCGGTGACCCAGCGCCTCTCACCAAGATGTTACAAGCGAGGTTTCATTTGACACAGGAGAAGTGTCGAAGACCCAGCTGTGTCCACTTCTTCTCCCTCGTTGTAATGGCACATACCCACAGTGGGGGATTGGCCAGAATTCGTTGTAGGTGACATAATATTTTTGATAATGTCGATTTAACTGTATGATATAGATAACCCAATGATTAGGGGCTAGTGTTACTGAAATAATTTGAAATTTTGAGGCGATGTAATAGAAAGCAATGAAAAAGAAGGAATAAAATTGTAAATTACTAAAAATAATTAATAAGAAAAAATACAATTCAGACAGATTAGCGCTAACACACAAATCTTCCAGTATCAATATTATAATTATGAAGTGACACACCGGTTTTAGGGCATACCCTTTGACGGTTGCACCTAAGGAGAGGAGGACAGGAACTGTAAATGGCAATCCTAGGCGAGTAAGAGGTATTTCAAGATAATTTCTTCTCTGAGTAGCACACCTGTGGCAGGAGAGGATGTAATGTTGAATTGTTTCCACGTCATTACATGACGCACAAAGATTCGACGACGTGAACCCAGAGCGACATAAATAAAGATTGAGGGAAGGAATTCTACAAAGCATGAGCGTCATGGAAACCTCACATTGCCTCGAGGTACAACATCGGACATTCCAATGGAAATTTAAATGGTTAAAATGTGTAGTTGCAAGGAGTGGCTCATGGCTCAAGGAGTTTAACGTTTGAAACCGTTCAAAACGGGATATATTTAGCAAGATAATATTGGGTACAACTTCGGCAACAGGCCCATTGAGAGCTGAATTTGCTAAATAATCCGCCATTGTATTAGAAGCGATGCCGCAGTGTCCCGGAACCCACTGAAAACGTACTTCCTGTAAATGCATCGGAAGGAAAATCATCAGGGTTTGTTTCAAAAGACGCATTTTCGGGCTTTCTGATGCTGCTAAGACTGACAGGCAGTCAGAGAGTATGATTACGTGAGTAACGTTACCGGGAACTTTTTGAAGGGCCAAACCAATTGCAAGCAATTCAGCAGTAAATATTGGTGTGTAATCAGGGATCCGTACAGAAAAACTCCAATCAAGTGCTTGGGAGTCAATCCATATTGCTGCTTTTTCATTTCGTTGTGAGGCATCTGTGAAAATAGCTACGTGTCGTGGATACAGTTAAGTTTGCGGGCTTCGCCCAGAAGCGAGATTCCGAAGGGGCGACCAAGGTCAAGGGGCAGCTTGACGCGGGCTGATTTATGACGGTCGCGCAGACGACCGCTTCTCGAAAGTGAGCCCAGAACACATGGCAGCGGGCGACGCCGCCGGCTCTCTCCATCCCGTGCCGCGAGGGAGGCAGAACCGTGCAGTTAGAGCGCACAGCATAAGCGCAGTGGTTGTGGGTTCAGCGCTAACTGCTATGTCCCCCGGTTTGAGTGGAGAGGGCGCGGAGGCCATAAATCCCTAAACGAGGCGTAACACGGGCCTTGGGAAAACGCGCTGTTGACACGTCTTCCCGAGAAGACGCCTGTGTGTCCCTTTGAATCCGCCGCCCGCGCGCAACCGACCAAGGGCAGGGATCGGAATGTTTGGGACTGAGGTTTGCGGGTGTGTGTTTATATGTGTGCGTTTTCGGAAGTGTAACCGTTGACGCCGTTTGTTTTTGCGACTGCTTGGCGCCGCTTGCGTGGGAGGATTTTGGAGAGGGAGAAATCGCAGATGTATGTGTTTGTGTGCGCAACCATTCGCCGCTTAGTGCGTGCTTTGTGTGTGCTTTATTTGACATGTGTAGGAAAGGGGTATATGTGGCACAACGATTGGCCAGCCCAATTTGAAGCACTGTATGTTATTGGCCACAGAGTGACTGGTCGTTGATTGGTCAACGGACTAAACTGAAATTTGAGCGCTAAGGAAGGAGCGTTGGGACAGTTGGACGGAGAGCACAGTTGGGCTCGGAAGAGAGTTGGGCTCGGACGAAAGTCGAGGGCAGACGGGTTGTTCGAGGAGGGAGGCTAGGCTGACGGAGGTCTCAAGGGACTCCGGCCTAAAGTGTAGCAGGAGGCCAAGGCCTGATTCTGCTAGCCTCTGACCACCGATCGTTCACTCGTTTGCAGTTAACCCTCTCTTTGATGTCGCACCCGACGACATTATTGTAAATACGTCGATGTAAAAAGGTGTAAATAAACGTGTACAGTCCGAGAAGGGAAGTCGTCATCTCCGCACCGCAATGTGTCACTGAGCCACGGACGCAGCGGTGGTCACCAACACCACTCGGTACGAGCGAAGGCAGGAGAAGAAACAGCAAGAACACCTGCTGTACAGGGAAGCCCACCTATTCCCCAAGCCTTCTCACACTTTTGTTTAACTGATACTGTAATAGATAATATTCAAGGTGTCCCTTTATTACCGTGGTAGTCAAGTGTTTTGCATTAGATGGCAACGACTGGTCAAAGCACAGTGAGGAAGTAGCTTGAACATTGCCAACACGTCTTACTGACATAAGCGAAACTGCAATTTTGGACAGCAAGAACTGAGTAAATACAAATTGTGGTTGCTTATATTGCGGCCAATGATAATCTAGAAACTGAGATTGGTGTGTAATAAAAATGGGAGAAGCCACTCCAGACAGAGATTCCAGCGCTCGTAAAAAGGTTCGCACAGTGAGCAGCTCAAATTGAGAGTTCTAGTCACGTACACAGGCCTCTAAATAGAGGACTGCATTTGAAACTGTTTTTGGCAACCCCAAACATAGTCGTAAAGCGCGCCTCTCCAGTAGCAAGAAAGGTCGTAGTTTGTATTTAAGACTGCCCGAGAAAAGAACACAGCCGAACTCCTGAATTGGTCTCAAATAAGTTTTTTAGAGAACAAAAGAGTATCTCTACGCATACCGAAATTCTTATGGCTAATTCGAATCAGGCGACCAAGGGCTCACTCACCTTTCAGGCAATTACTTTTGATATGAGGTCTCCAGTCTAATTGGGAGTGGTATTATACACCCACGTACTTTAAGGATTCAACCTGTGGGATTTGTGAACCGCAATACGCAAGAGAAATATAAAGAGGGTGTGCCGGTGGGAAAACGAGTACTGAGGATTTCTTCACGTTGAGAATTAATTTTACTTTTCCGAGCCAAACTTCAAGGGCATTCAAGTAGGCTTGCAATTGCTGATATAAGGAATTAACATCTTGTGCAGAAGAGAAAAAGGCAATATCATCCGCATACACATACACTTTTATATTTGGATGAACAGGAATATCTCTCATTAATATATTAAATAGCAATGGAGACAGCACTGATCCCTGAGGCACGCCTCTAGTTTGGTAATAAGTTTCAGAAGTTATAGAACCTCTCGTGCAGGAAAATTTTCTGTTGCTTAAGAATTCTTTTAGCCATGCAAACGTGTAAAAAGGTGACCTCATTTCGTTTATCTTATTCCACAGTACAGAGTGTTCTATACTGTCATATGCTTTGGCGATATCCAAAGTGACCAATGCCGACACTTCTTTCTTCATTGCTAACCTAATTCTGCTCCCCAAATTGACGAAACCCAATTTTTGCATCACTAAATGCATTCAGGGTCATCACATGGTTTGTGAGGCGCAAGTGAACTATGCGTTCAATAAGTTTCACTAGATTGGAGGTTAGAGAAATTGGCCGAATATTATCCAAATCAAAGCCTTTTTTTGGATCTTTGAGGCTTAGTATAATTTTGCAACTTTCCAGTCTTGAGGTAACCAAGCAGTTTCCAGAGAAACATTGACAATATTCAACACTTCCGAGCTGTGGTATTGCACTAAAGCTTTTCTCATAGCCACTGTAATACCATCACACCCAGGAGCTGCAGGTTTCAGAGCAGCCGCTATACAATGCAATTCCGGTGGCTCAACTGTAACGAAATCAGCACGTGGCGTAGGTCGAAGTAACGGAGCCACCGTTTGCGCTTGAAAGCGAATAGCAAGACCGTTTGCAATTTGTTCAAATTTTTCTTTTGCTTCAATGGGTGATAACACCTCTGACTCGGTTACATGTGGTGGAGAAGAACTTTGGTTGCGTTCCATGAACCTATACAATGCCTTCCGATTAATTGGATTATATAGATAAATATTCATATTAGCATTGTACTCATCCTTTGCTATACGAATAGTTTTTTAAATGAAGCCGCATAAAATTTATAATTTATCCAATTTTGCGGACCCTGGTTATGGGGAAGGCTCTTCCACGCAGCTTTTCTACGACGGAATGCTTTCTCACATTCTTCGTTCCACCATCGGCATGACATTTTGTTAGGGACAGACGATTTCACACTGAACACTGAACGCTGAGTGGCATCTAGCAGAGAAGAGAGTGCTTGTTGAGTACGTTCAGAATGCTGAGATGAAGCTATGGAGGAAAAAGAGGAATTCACAAACTTTTTAAAGAGTTTATGGTTGACAAATGTTTGTTCACAAGTAGTTACTCTAAGGGAGTAGATTCTATATTAAACGTAACTGGAAAGTGGTTGCTGAGATGTACCACAATCCACCGTAGCCCATGATGAGACCCTTAATCCATTTGCTGCTAACGTTAAATCAATTACTGACCTAGAAGCTGCTCGCATGTAGGTTATACCTGGACTATTACAGCAATGCACATAATTTACAGACATCCAGTTCCAAAGTCGCTGCCCACATATATCTGAACGGTAACCCCAAAGAAAATGGTGTGAATTAAAATCGCCAGCAATAATTAGTCCGTTGGTTGAACTCAACAGATCACTTAAACAATCTGTTGTACGGACACCTGTTGGGAAGTAGACATTTGCAATAGTGAGAGGAGCAGACTGTAGAATTGCGATATCAACTGCAAGCAGTTCGCAGTCTTGTCGTAGAATTTTGTGTGACACATTCGCCCGATGTATTGTTTTTGACGAAATTAATGTTAGCAAGCCGCCACCCCAGCCGCTAGTGCGATCTGATCTAAAAGTTCTAAAATACTTTAGAGAAAATGGCCGATTTGTCAAAAGCCCAGTTTCTTGTAATAAAACTATGTCTGGGTTGAAATTTGAGATAAGATTCTGCAAATCGTGAAACGAAGATGCAATTGAACGACAATTCCACTGTAGTACTTTTAACCCCGCCATGATTATTGTAGAATCCGGGAGGCTGTAACAGCCTCCTTTAAGACGTCAATGTTATGCTGAAGATTAGGGAACCTTTTTTACTTTTAGTTTTAGAATGGGCGGCTTTTGAGGGAGAGGAAGAAACGCGACGCTTCTGGGTTGAACATGTCATCTCTACATCCAATGGGTAAACGGTGGACACGTGGGTATCCACAGGACCCTGACCCTGTACTTTCAATGAAGAAAAAGAAGCAGGGTTCGTCTGGGTAGAATCTCCCTCAACAGAGGCCCTAGCAACCATAAGAGCATGACATTCAGCTATATCAGGGTTGCCAACTTGCAAAGCTGCAATTTCGGTCGAACCAATCTTTGTAGCTATGACCTGTGACACAGCTTCTGTAAACGTGCTTAACATACGCTCGAAGAAACCCTCAAGAGATTTTTCTACAGCTGAGACAACCGACTTTGTCATGCCTGTTTCCACATCCGAAGCAATTGTTTTTGCACAAGCTGCATACGAATTCCTCTTATGGTCTAGCTGTGCATAGGCATCTGCTCTAGAACACTTTTTATGCGGGATGATGTTAAGAACAGTTTGTTCATCTATGCGTTTTGGATGTACCATCATCAGCAGGGTGAACTGCGTGACATAGTGCGCAAATTACCACAGCAGAGGTGCACATGTCAGATGAATGGTTGTCTCCGCACAGTCTGCAGCGTGATGCGGATTTGCACGCCTTGCTGCTGTGTCCTAATCGCCAGCAGTTTTTGCACTGCAAAAGGCGAGGCTGCAGGGGATCTACACGGTACACAATGGGTCATACCTTAATCTCTGTTGGACAGTTAGCCCCGGCAAACGTCGCTATCATCGATTCTGTAGGCACTATAGAGCCACCAGCATCCCTGCTGCAACGGAATAGTGATAAGATGCCAATGCCAGCCTCATTAAATTCCTCAATCATTTCTTGCGGAGACGCCGGCGAAACCACGCCGCGTATAATACCTTTTGCACTCGCCAGCTGTTCAGGTATAAAAGGTTTTACTGGCAGTGAGGCAAACGATGTGCATCGAAGCAAGTCCGAAACACACTGTATATTCGAGGACTTACATAGGATACCTCTCCTGCCAAACGGACGCACCTCAGAGATTTCTAGGTAGTGGGGGGTGACAGCCTTTAGCTGCTCCTGGATTATTTTTGGATTTTTCTACTTCAGGAATCCATCCCCAATTGTTACAAATGTCACCGGTATTATACTTATTCCATTTCGTCCGAAAGATTCCAAGTCCAAGCTTTGGGCCGGCAGACTGGCAAACCAGGATGCCGAACCCCCACCTGGGGAAGCTCGAGACATTATAGGCCTAATTGTATATGAATCCTAGGTTCGGTTTAAAACAAATACTGGCCAATCCCCCGACGTGAAATGGCCTCACCAGAGATAACGGTCAGACTTGCAGACAAGACAGGATCCAGCAGTCAGGAAAGAAAGCAAAACAGCACACCAGCACACTAGCACAGTAGCCCTCGACGCAACCGTCGGCGAGTCTCACCACGAGCCGCTTCTTTGTCGACCTCATCTTCTCTTGTCTTCATTTTTGGGCGTCACAATATCAATAAGCAGCAGAAAGAATCCCTGCAGCCCCACACAGGGCCAACACAACCATACGAAAGATTTGGTGTCACCCTGTTGTAGCTTCAAGGAAAGCATTTTCTTGTGCTGAAGTTTACACCAGGAGGCTGGTGACCCTGTAGAGACAAAATAGCCAACCGTGCTCAGTATGTCACGTTCTAAATATCACGGGCAGCTTATGTACTGCGATGATCGTCTTCAAAATCTACCTTTTGTGAGCTCAGGTTCTAATTCCTCCAGGAGCATCCCTAAAACAATAACAGCGACTCCCTGCATATTAGTCTGGTTGTTGCTCAAGCCATTCAGCCTGAGAAACTCCTGATAGACATCACAGCACTTTTTCAATGGTGTTTTATGGCTTTGGCTCCTGCCATGTGTATCTTGACGACCTATATTACAAGCAGTTTACCGAATGAACATGAGGAGCATGAAATTTTGGTGAACATGAACAGTCTGAGTTTGGAGCTCACAAGCCGACCTTCCTTGATCACATTACCGAAACTTTGGCATTCAACCTCACCCGAACAAGGTTGCCTTCAAAAGTTTTTATGACACAGCGCTAAGCATCAAATCAGCGAGTTTCTCGGTAAACGGCTTTTCAGGGAAATGAGGGAAGGCACACCGATGCCTTGATTCTTGCCTACCCACAACCGAGAGATTCACAGTGCATCACAGCCAATGCCTTGGGCATAACTGTAGTTGCTATCAGTAAAAGCTACGGTAGACAATCAGTTTTTTTTTCTCTGAAAGTGACAAAGTGTCACCTACAGAGCAGCATTACAGCCCTTTAGAGTGTAAACTGTTGGCTGTCGACATGACAATTTAGCGCTTTCGTCGATTACTTGGGAGGAACTGAATTTTTTTTCATGAAAGGTCACGTACGTGTAACGTACTGTCAATTCCAATAGTGGTGTCCACATAGCCGGCGAACTGTGGCAGATGCCATGCGTATCGAAATTCATGACGAACATTTGCCACATTAAGGGAGTCGGCAATAATGTTGCCGATTATTGTGTCGGCATGGCGCCATGGACGCCACGTGGCCCGCCGAACGGCGGCGTGCAGGAAGAAACAGACAGCCGTACTCTAATACAGCTAAACGCAGACTGAGTCTTTAATCCTCTAATTCATGAGAGAGGGTGCAGGACCGGATAAAGAGTACGGTGGCGCCACCACTGCGCAAACCTTGGTTCCGAAACCGAAACAAAAAGGACGATACCACACCAGTCAGCGTCATCAATAGTCTTATAGGTACAGGCTTCAAGAAAATGGCAACTCCTCAACACAATGAATTGCAGAGTCCACAGGGAGCATGAACATCACTAGTTTTGCAGTTTTTGGCGTTGTACATAGACCTTGCAACTGGTCGCGCAACTTGGAAGAAAACGCGTGCAGCTGCCTACTGCCAGCGGCATCAACTCGATGATGAGGGCTCCTGCGAACTGTGAGGCAAATTACT
The DNA here is from genome assembly GCA_023969395.1 of Amblyomma maculatum. Classification (NCBI taxonomy): domain Eukaryota; kingdom Metazoa; phylum Arthropoda; class Arachnida; order Ixodida; family Ixodidae; genus Amblyomma; species Amblyomma maculatum. The sequence goes on from JAJIZL010017166.1 coordinate 246,548, forward strand.
AGAGTCCCTAGAGGTATTTGCCAGTCTGCCGTCCGAGCGGGGTTCACTACGAACCGGTTGGTCGCTTCCCGTATGAAAGCGCAGGGGGCGACGCCTTCGGAGCGTGGTCGCGTTGTGTACGTGGTGCTTTGGCGGTTGTGCCGTACCACCGTACTGCGAGTCTGCGCCGCACTGATCCGTTGGTGCCGTGGCAAGGCTCGTGCACCATGTGCACTTCTCTTCGCTCGCGAGCCGGAATGCGCGATAATTAGCTAGCATGTGTGCCTTTTTTATGGATATGTGATCGCGTCATGTCCAGAAAACGGGGTAAGCGTGATAGCACGTGTTTCTTGCCCGGGTGCAAGACCGGGTAGCGCCCGTGCAAGGTGAAATGCTCACTCTTCAGGACACCGAAAGACGCAGGGAAGAGGCAAAAGTGGGAGCGCAACATCAAGCGCGGCGGCAAAGGCAATAACATTGTTTATTGTCTCAGCTAGGGCATAAAAGGAATATGTAAAACAAAAATTAAAAGGCGTAATAAATGAAAGAAAATAGGTTGGCTGTGTTCTAATAAAATTCAAGAGAGAACGATGATAAGGCCCTTGCGCGCAAGCAATGTACGAAGATGGGTTGCTCGGCGAATGGCCCACTGCCGTCAGGTGCCGATATTGTCGGCTTCAGTGGCGGGCAAACCCACAAGTGGTGAATATTGTCACGTAGTGGTGACGAGGTCGTCGACACAAATGAAGGGGTCGATGATTGCACTAAAGAAACTCTTTATTTGGGCTGACTTGCGCCCGCAAAAGAACTAAGCAACTCGGTGGCGGTGATAAAAGCAAACGTGCTCGTCGATCGTCGAACAAAAATGCCCGTCACAGCCGTTAACGCTCAATTTAAAGGCTGCACAGAGCAATCTAGATAACGTCGCAAACAGCTACCAGCACGGGCTGGAACATTGTGGAAAGACAGACGAGTGGCCGGAATCTTCGAGATAGATCTCGGTGCATCTTGCGCTACAACGAAACTGATAAAGGTGTGACTCGCAACATCGAGCATTAACAAAGATTACGCAACTGATAAGCTATCCAGAATCAGAGTGATAAGCCTGTATGCCGGCGGCTGTTGAAAGACAAATACAGTTTTGAAGGTTTCGCGGCATTACTCCCCCCTTAAAAAACATCGCCTCGATGTTCCAAAACAAAGAAACAAACATAAACACTGCAAAGTTTAAACACCACAGATTCTTTAACGCGCGTGATATGGCTTCAGTCGTACATGTACAATTTCTGGGCGTGCACGTCGCCGTTGTGATGCTGACGTTCCGCCGGGAATGACTTCATAGTCCAGTGGTCCGACGCGGCGAAGGATTTTGTATGGCCCAAAGTATCGACTCAACAACTTTTCACTTAATCCGCGACGGCGAATTGGTGTCCAAACCCACACTTAGTCTCCTAGATTGTACTCTGCGTGGCGTCGTCGTAAATTGTATCGTCGACTGTCGGTGCGCTGTTGGTCTTTAATACGCAGCCGTGCGAGTCGTCGGGCTTCCTCTGCACGCTGCAGGTAGGCGGCGACGTCAAGGTTGTCGTCGCTGGTTACGTGCGGCAGCATTGCGTCGAGCGTCGTCGTGGGCTCCCTGCCGTACACAAGCTTAAACGGGGTCGCTCTGGTCGGCTCCTGGACTTCCGTATTATACGCGAAGATCACGTACGGCAAGATGGCGTCCCAGGTCTTGTGTTCAGCGTCGACGTACACAGCGATCATGTCCGCGATCGTTTTGTTCAGGCGCTCCGTAGGGCCATTGGTCTGGGGATGGTACGCATTTGTTCGTCGATGGCTTGTGTGAATGTGTTCCAGGATGGCTTGCGTCAACTCTGCCGTAAACGCCGTTCCCCTGTCCGTGATGAGCACTTCTGGGGCGCCGTGTCGCAAGAGAATTTGTTCGACAAAAAATTTGGCGACTTCTGCCGCGGTACCATACGGTAGTGCTCTTGCTTCGGCGTAATGGGTAACGTAGTCAGTGGCCACGATGATCCACTTGTTACCCATAGACGAAGATAGAAAGGGGCCGAGGAGATCCCTCCCAATTTGTTGAAAGGGCAGGATTGGGGGCGGAATCAGGTTTAGTAGTCCTGCTGATCTGATCGGCGGCGTCTTGCGTCATTGGCACTCACGTCTTCACGTAGTGGGCAACTTCGGCAGGCATTCGCGGCCAGTAATACTTCTCCTGGATTCGACGCAACGTGCGCGCAAATCCGAGGTGGCCTGCTGTGGGCTCATCGTGGAACGCCTGCAGAATTTCTTGCCGAAGGGTTTTAGGCACTATGAGAAGCTGCGCGGTCTTGTTGGGTGCGAAGTTCTTCACGAGGAGGCCATTGCTTAACGTGAAGGATGATAAATGTCGCCTGAACACAGCAGGAGCGGAGGCGGTCTTTCCTTCCAAGTAATCGGCTAGCGCTTTCAGCTCAGGGCACTCAGGGTCTGATCGCTGTTGTTCTGCGAAACTGCTCGCGCTTACCGGTCCCAAAAAGGCGTTGTCGTCATCGTCCTTCGGGGGAGCATCGACGGGAGCGCGGGATAAGCAGTCTGCGTCGGAATGCTTCCGGCCCGACTTATAGACTACAGTCATGTCAATTCTTGAAGTCGTAGACTCCATATGGCAAGGCGGCCGGAAGGATTTTTCAAATTAGCCAGCCAGCAGAGCGCGTGATGGTCGCTTACCACCTTGAATGGTCGGCCGTATAGGTATGGACGAAACTTAGAAGTGGCCCAGATGATTGCAAGGCACTCCTTCTCGGTCGTCGAGTAATTGACTTCGGCTTTTGTGAGGGACCTGCTAGCATAGGCGATTACTTTCTCCTGTCCGGCAATCTGCTGGACGAGAACGGCTCCTAGGCCCACACTGCTCGCGTCGGTGGGAATTTCGATCTCGGCTTTTCATTAAAGTGGCCAAGTACAGGGGGGCATTGCAGGCGGCGCTTAAGTTCATCCAAAGCTTCTCCTTGCGGCGCTTCCCATTTAAAAGGTATGTCAGCCTTTGTAAGCTGCGTCAACGGTTCGGCGATCCGCGAAAAGTTTCTGACAAATCGTTGATAATAAGCGCACAGCCCAAGGAATCGGCACACAGCCTTCTTGTCGGCAGGCGGTGGGAATTGTGCGATTGCAGCTGTTTTCTCCGGGTCTGGACGAATACCGTCCTTGCTAACGATGTGACCTAGGAACCGCAGTTCTTCGTAGGCGAAGTGACACTTCTCTGGTTTTAGCGTTAGTCCCGATGACTTGATGGCTTCCAGCACTGTCTGTAGTCGTTTTAGGTGGTCTTCAAAGTTTGACGAGAAGACAACAACGTCGTCCAAATATACCAAACAAATTTGCCACTTCTAGGCCTGCCAAGACTGCGTCCATTACTGGTTGAAACGTGGCTGGTGCGGAGCAGAGGCCAAATGGCATTACTTTGAACTCATAAAGGCCGTCCGGTGTGATGAATGCGGTCTTCTCGCGATCTCTTTCGTCGATCTCAATTTGCCAGTATCTGCTCTTCAGGTCCATCGACGAGAAGTACCTTGCATTGCAGAGCCGGTCGAGAGTGTCGTCGATGCGGGGAAGCGGGTAGACATACTTCTTCGTTATGCTATTCAAGCGGCGGTAATTAACGCAGAAGCGAAGTGTACTGTCTTTCTTCTTGACCAAAACGACTGGTGCCGCCCAGGGGCTGTTCGATTGCTGGATTACGTCCTCACGCAGCATTTCCTCAACTTGATCGCGAATGGCCTGCCGTTCTCGCGGCGATACACGATAAGGGCTTTGGCGCAGAGGTCGGTCGTGTTCGTCCGTTATAATTCGGTGCTTGGCCAGTGGTGTTTGTCGTACCTTCGATGATGGCGAGAAGCACTCCCTGTAGTTTCGAAGAAGACTGCAAATCTGGTTTTTCCTGCTGTGGGTCAATACTGGGTTGATGTCAATTGTGGGCTGACGGTATTGGTCCGATGCGTCTTCCAGTGGTTGGTCGTGGAGGGCGAATACGTCTTTGAGGTCCGCTAATTCGTCGAGAAAAGCGATGGTCGTGCCCTTGTTGAGATGCCGGTATTCTTCAGTGAGGTTTGTTACCAGCACCTGAGCTTGTCCTCTCCGGAATTTCGCGATGCCTCTTGCGATGCCGATACCTCGTTCCAAGAGCAATTGGATATTTTCTTTGACGATGCCTTCAGCGGTTTCGATGTCTGTGCTACCTGCGCTGACGGCGACGCTTGATCGGGGCGGCACGGTCAATTCTCCGTCGAGGACGTTTAGAGCGACGTGTTGCGTCGAAGTCGTCGTAGCAGGTATGGCTTTGTCTGCAGCGAGCTTGATGAGCTTGGATCGGAGGAATCACGTCGCGGGAACACGGCTGCAAGACCACAAAGCTGGTGGGGTAAGTACGCCTATTTACGGTTATTCTTGCAGTACATCGTCCCGATGGAGTAATCAGGTTGCCACCTGCGGTGCGAATCAGCGGGCCATCCCAAGCGGTTGTAACTTTCCAGAAATGGGAGGCTAACGGTCCACTGATGACTGCTGTGGAGTCAGCTGCGGTGTCTACAAGGGCAGTGACTCTGCGACTGTCGATATCAACTGCAAGGTCAGTTGTTCGCGTCCTCGCATTGCACGTGGGCCTTAGTGTCCGATCTCGGCTCCGTCGTTTCTTCAGGTCATGGTCGGGGCATACCGTTGTTACTTCGCTGGGCGGCGGTGTCTGCTTGCACTCTGGTCGTGTTGTCGTCGATGCCGTCGTGTGGAGCGGCGATGAAATGGTTGCGTCGTCGTTAGTGGTCGTCGGCGGCGGAGGATCTTCGTCTTGTCGCCGTTAAGCAACTTCACCTCCAAAGGTTTCTTTTAGGTTCCCCTACGGGGGCTAGGAGGCCGTCCTTGCACGTAACCGCGGCCTGGCGACGCAAATCGGGCATTGTACGGTGATGGGGAGCGTGACAGACGCCTTGGCGACGAGTGCTCTTTGCTGTGCAAGAAGGCGTTGAATTTCCTGTGGTCGCTCGCCAGGACGGGGTCGTGGGGCGTCGACAGCGAAACCACGGAGGCCGATCCGCCTGTACGGGCAGTGACGGAGGATGTGTCCTGCCTCACCACAATGGAAGCAGAGCGGTCGTTTGTTTGCTGTCCTCCAGGCGTCGCATTTCCTGAGGCTTGGAGATCGTTGGTAGACTTGGCGGGCGGGGGCCAAGGGGCGGCTTTCGGAAGCAGGATGGTAGCGATGAGGGCTTGGAAGTTCGCGTCGGGGTGCAGGACGACATAATGCAGCTGCATAGTCCATCGCTGCTGATTCATGCTCTGGAGCCGTCGGAGTCGTTGCTTTAGTAACGCCCAGCGCCTGCTGAACTTCTTGCGTCGCCACCTGGGGTTGTTGCGATGATGACAGCATTCGGCGGAGCTCCTCTCGCACGATCTCCCGGATGAGGCCCCGAAGGTTCTCTCCGCTTGCAGATGCGCTGGGGTAGTGGCATGAGTAGTCTGGTTGAAGTGGTCGCTCTTAGTGGCGCATCCGGGTGTCCAACGTCTTCTCGATGATCGGTCATATTAGGGTCGGCGCGACGAAAGAGGCGCTTCATCTCCTCAACGTACGCCAGGACAGGCTCGTTAGGGAGTTGAAGTCTTGACTGAAGGAGGGCCTGGGCTCTTTCCTTTCGGAGGATGCTTGAAAAGGCAGTCAAAAACGCTTCCTTGAAAACCTCCCAATCCTTCATATCTGCCTCATGATTTGCGAACCAAACTCAGGCATGGCCTTGAAGAGCCAAGTAGACCTGTCTGAGTTTCGCAGCGTCGTTCCAGCCGTTGAATTCTGCCACACGGTCGGAAAGGTCCATCCAGTCTCCAGCATCTTCATCCGGTCACCCGTGGAAATAGGGGGGCTCACGGGGTTGGACGAAAACAACCGGTGCTGTAGTAGGCTGGGCCATTGTCAGCGTCGATGCCTTCCGAGATCGAATGGGGAGCAGACCGTGTTTGGGTTGTAGGCCTTGAAGTCGGCGGCTGGCTCGGTGACCTGTAGGCTGGTCGTCTAGGGCGACGGGAACACGGCTTGGGTCTTCGCTTGAAGGATCAAAGGCAGCACCTCCACCAGATGTCACGTAGTGGTGACGAGGTCGACGACACAAATGAAGGAGGTCGATGATTGCACTAAAGAAACTCTTTATTTGGGCTGACTTGCGCCCGCAAAAGAACTAAGCAACTCGGCGGCGGCGATAGAAACAAACGTGCTCGTCGATCGGCGAACAAAGAATGCTCGTCACACTCGTCAACGCTCAATTTAAAGGCTGCACACAACAATCTAGATAACGTCGCAAACAGCTACCTGCACGGGCTGGAACACTGTGGAAAGACAAACGAGTGGACGGAATCTTTGAGATAGATCTCGGTGCGTCTTGTGCTACAACGAAACTGATAAAGGTGTGACTCGCGACATCGAGCATTAACAAAGATTACGGAACTGATACGCGATCCAGAATCAGATTGATAAGCCTGTATGCCGGCGGCTTTTAAAAACAACAAATACAGTTTTGAAGGTTTCGCGGCAATATCTTCATCATTATTTTGTGACTTGCAGACAGGAAATCCTGGACGTTGATATAAATATCGGTATATATAAATATCGGATGATCCGGATAGGGGTTGCCCTCACATTACTGTAACATAGTGTCGACGTTTGTGAGCGACACTTCAAACCCTGCTTTATTGAGCGAAGTTTTAAGACAGGTAAAGGTAATTGAGATTCCCCGGGATGTTACGCAACTCACGAAGGATGTCATCTCAACGCTGTTTCCTGACACTCCAAAATACTTATTGAAACCCCTGCTTCTCAAGAGAAAGGAGCGCAACTTGTACGAGCAAAAACAGCCAGCAGGGAAACCTGCAGAGAAAGAAAAAAAGTGCACTGATCCTGAAGCATCAGTGCAGCCAGTTGAAGAATGCAGCGGGGGTGGATCGTGTGACGTGAGCCTGCTCCAGGAATGCAGAAAGCTGCATGCCACCGCCACTGGGGACAAATGTCGATCTTTCTGACGATGAGCAATGAACATTCGCATAGTGCCGCTCAAGCGAGGACGAATCTCCGGAGGCAATCGCCATCGGCGAGTTCTGTTCCATCGCAGTGGTGAAGCTGCCTTGAATGCTGCTGTGTACATTCGAGGAAACAAAGTCAAGGAGATAGCTGTAAAGTCGACAGAAGAGGTAATTAATCTTATTCAGGACATTGCGAAACTCAGCTTGTGTCCTGACAGCGGAGTGAAGCCTATTACCAAGACCTTTCCCCCCTACAATGGGCGTTACTTAATTTGCGACGAACTGTACCATTATTTCTGATGCAACATGCATATAGCCTGCAAATACTTGCGAAAGTTAACTCAGAACACCCTGTCAAGAAGAAGAAAAAATTAAGAAACAGACTTCTATGTCTCGAGCAGTTTGTCGTACGAAGGACAAGGTGGCAAAGCTGGTAAAAGCTCTAGCTGAAATGAAAAATGAAAATGAACACATTCTACGACAGAGTTTGAAAGAAGTGTTAGTGCCCTTCCTCTCAACTAACAGCTGGCTGTTAAAATATGTTTTAGAGGTTGCAAAACGTAAGTCAACAAAAGTGATGGCATATTCTGATGAGTGGCTACTAGGCTTCCTAAGTACCAAAGAATGCCTATCAGCAGTTTGCCTGAAGCGCGGTGCAATTTGAAGGGCTCGGATTCCTATCTTGCATGCTTTAATTGTGCATGCATCCGAAAGTTTCTAGTTCTACATACGTGTTATAACTTAGCTAAACGTCCGAAGAAGTTAAGGTGAAACTATAGCGTGAATGAAAACGCCGGTGACAGCGCTCTGTTGCTCGCACACATGGTCCTTGGAGCCTAGAATGTGCGTCTAGTATAGTCCTCCATGCAAGCGCAATTGTTTGCACAAAGTCCTCAGAAGTGTTCATTACAATACGGCACGGCGGTAGCTTCAGCAGGATAATAGGGTATAAAGAGCGGCTTCGTTTCTCCATCGGCTCCGGGACATGCGCGCAAAACTTCGGTCACGACAAAAAAAAATATCGCTTCCGTAGTTATGCCAATAACTGGGGCGCGAATTCAATACTACGATTAAACTGAAATAAAAAACTAAAGAGCGGCATCGCACGTACAAGGCACCAGGCAGTGCGCAGCGAATGCAATTCGAAGCGCACGGGCGCGCGTCGTCTGCTCCGTCAGCAGTGGCGCACTCCGGTTCACCGCAGCGCCACCGCGGCGATCATTCAGCAGCAGCCCCCGCCGCGGCCGGCGGACGAGAGACTAGCAATATTTCTAGGGACCCTAAAATTACTAGCGAACAGAAAATAAGATCGGCCAGAACTCCAAAGAACTAGAAAGTAAACATAATATTCGCGCTCAGCAATGAATGCAGTGTTTGTTTCTTGTGTAAGAAATAACGTGTCACATTTTTAATAATATTTTATCTTGTTTGTAACGGCCTCTCTCGGGCACTTATTATCCGCTGCCCAAAGCTCAGATATGGCTCAGACCAAAGCTTTTTTCATCCGCGGAATAGGTGCGTCATCGGCCCCGGTTCAACGTTCATCGTTGCGTGCTGCGTACAGAGTGGGTTATCTGTACCAAACAGTCAGTATTTCATTCTGCTGGTTGTGGTAGAGCTTTACAGCAAGGCGAAGACTCTCTGTGCTCGATGAGAAACTGATTGCCGCTGCATGTGTGCATTTCCGGACGATGGGAAAATGCTGCTTGACAGCTCGGCGGCTCGGCTCGGCCTCTCAGGCACGTCGCAAAAGTGGTGGCTTAATTGTTTTACGGATACACGTCTGCATGAGCGGCGTATCGCCGCATGTCTTAATTGAACGGTGAAGGTAAGATTTTATTGCCCCCAAGAGGCATGTAGCATTGCTCAAAGCCTTCCGTTTCGCTCCCTTTGCTGCGTGTTTTGCTTACTGCGTCGTATTACCGCACCAACGTTCGCTGAACGTGCTTTAGCTGTTATCACAGTGATGTTCCTATTATAAATGGGATCTTTCTCATGAACATAAGTACTTAAGTTTAAATTTGTAACCTCACATTGACTCCTCTCAGTGGCAAATGAAGCGCGAGTAAAATAATGAAATCTGAACAGGGCGAGATTTATTGGAGCAAAGCTATATCGTAGATATTTTCACTTCTCAGACGCATTAACATCTAAATACTAGCAATCCCAATTTGAATTGCTTACCTAAGCTCTTAAAGGTTGGAGTTCTAGCGCTAGCGTTAGTTATTCCGTTCGTTTGTTTTTTGTTCTTTGACACTGATATGTGCTTTGTTTGTTAGCAATATCTTTTACCCTTTTATAATCGCACCACATCTCGTTTGGAGACCTACGCTCAGGTCATTTTGTTATCACGAGGATTTCATGAAGACCGTGACGAATGAGCGGTGGTCGCTTTCCTACACTTAAAGATTTCATTGTCGTGAAGCGTCTATGTAAGTAATCGTGAATTAATAAAGCCTGGCTTTCTATGCAGCACAGCTTCACTCATTTATGCCCTTAGTGAAATGCCTCGATCCATGTGCTTGCCGAATTCACTTGAAGGCCTTTGTTCACAAACGTGCCCGAAGAAATGAGCCCCAGAATGCGTTTACATGACGCGCGACGAAAGACTAGGCTAACGACGACGGAGGCAGAACGATGCTATAATAAGGTGGTTAAAGATGCCGTAACATTTCAGTTAACGTAAAACTTGACAGTAGAAATCCATATCAAGTAAAGTTGGCTGAGCAGTCACGGTGTCCATTTTTCTGCCTTATCCGAGCATCGTTCTGCCTCCGTCGTTGTTGGCCTTGTTTTTCGTTAAGAAGACAATCAAATTTCCCGACAAAAGTACGTCACTGTGACGTCACAAGCAACGTCATGTGTTTGTTTTGCCTCACAGTTCGCAGGGGGCGCTGGGAAACTAAAGCCTCGCTCAGAGTCGACACGCAGGCTTCTATGGGAGTTACGCTACCACTTGTTCTTCTACCATGGAATGGCTGTATGCACTGTGCAGTCACTGCTAAATAACTGCAGGTTTAGTGTTCTCCTTCAGCTTTGACAAACCAGGACGGTACGTTGGGCATGTTGGTTATGCATATGTGACTAAACAGCGCCAAACAACCGGACAAGGACATGACAGACAAAAAAAGAACAGCGCTTGCAGTTTTCTTGCCCCGTTGTTCTGCGCTGTTATGGCACGAATTTGACATACCACCGCGGTGAAACAGTTCGGCTCTGAGTTCTGGTGACTGCAACGCCTTTTCTTATTCAAAACAGACATACTGGCAGGTCATGCAAGCCACAAGTTCTAAAAACAAAAAGAAAAAATAACCTGAGCCAAGCAAACATAAGATGAAAACCAAATTGGTATTGCTGGGTCCTTACAGATATTGAGATGCTCCTCAGAACTTCACTGCATTATTGACAGTGAGATAATGCCACAGCTACTCTAGAGCCCTGCAGCACCTTATAATGCATGATACTGAGCTTATGTCTCGCACTGGAAGCTCTTATCATGCTCTTAGATTATCATATTGAAGTAGCTTTAAACCAATGCTTGTTAATACAGTGGTAGCCATAAATTGAATCTATGGCATCATGCCCACAAGCAAGGCTTCTGACAGCCGCTGGACACATGTGGACTACAGCATGGAGCTGTACCAGGTCATCTTACGAGCAATTGTGCAATTGATACTTTTAGTGTGTTGTGAAAATTTCTGGGTTTTGGTTCTATATGACAATGCTTTTCTTAATGAAGGCGAACACTTGGCTTGCTACAGTAAAATCCTGTACCTAGTCATACTAAATACAGCTATGCAGTCGGTGCTTTTAGTGTGTTGTAAAAGTGTTTGTGTTCTGCTTCTAATTGAAGACTAACATGTGGCTTCATTAAATTGTTTCAATTTCCATTTACAGTAGCCGATTTCGTAGGCCAACATGAAGCAGCCCTTTGAGCATGTGGGCAAATGTTCCGTTGGCTAAACTGTCATCCATGGTGAAAACAACAGCAACATCCCTTTGCATTCTGATTTCTTTGTTATGGCTAAATGTGAGTATTGTATCATTATCTATATTATTAATATTGAATAATGATTGTCAGTGCTGAAGTTATTTGAGCATCATAGGATTTTAAACACACAGTACTTCCCTTGGACCGTGACGTTTCTAGCTTGTTTAAATGAAGGATGTAGAAATGCCTTAAACAATCCTTATATAGGAAATTCTTTTCACATTGTCCACCATGTTACTTTTTTGGCGTTGTCTCTTGAAAGAAATAGATAGTATTTTAAGTTTACATGGTCGTCAACTCTTAGCTTGAATATGTTAATATGTGGCATGTGCTTTGCGAAATGCCATTGCATATGTCGCGACTGAGTGTCAAGGCTAAGTTTACAGTTAGAGGGACCGGCAGCTGCAGCTTCACTTCATATGCCTCTTTGCTCCGGTGGGCAGACACTTATCCAGGCAAATTGCCTAATGCATAGAGGGCTCAGGAGCTGCTGTGCCACGCCATTTGCCTCTTCGCTCCGGTGTGCAGACGCGCATCGAGGCAAAGTGGTTTATGCGTAGAGGAACCAGGAGCTGCTGTGTCACATCTGTGTGTTACGGTGCGTAGATGCGTATCGAGGCAAAGTGGTTTATGTGTAGAGGGACCAGGAGGTGCTAAGTCGCGGCGTCTGTATATTTGCTATGGTGCGCGGCCGCAATCGAAGCACAATGGCTCATGTATAAAGGTACCATGAGCTGCTGCTTCGAGTCGTCTGCCTCTTTGCTACGGTGCGCAGACACGCATCGAGGCAAAGTGGCTTATGCGTACATGGACCAGGAGCTGCTTCTTCACATCTGCTATGGGGCACAGCCGTGTATCAAGGGAAAGTGGCTTATGTCTAAAGGGACTAGAGGCTGCTACTTCATGCTCTCTGCCTCTTCACTCCGGTATTAGGCCGCAATAGACGCAGTGACATCTCGAAAAACGCGTGTCCTGCAGTCAAGTGTTCAAGCTAAGAGTGGACGACTGTGTACATGCTATATCTCTCTTATTTATAGCATGAAGCTAGGTCAACTTGGATAAATTATAGCGCACCTTATATGTGGCCAGCAAAGAAAAGCCATTCCAGAAAATTAGGTGCATTCAATGTCATAGAATCCTTATTGATATGCATGCTACTGACAAGTCAGGTTCTTCACCCTCAGAAATGCCAGACTCAACTAAGTGTGCGTCTGTAATAGTTTATCTTGCTCTTTTTCTGCAGACTTGAGTCAGGTGTGTATTTCATTACTGTGGGTAGTTCAGGCGTGAACCTTAGATTTTAACCTTGCAACAAGTATGGTATTGTAGTTTAAAGGCAAAATGATAATAATAACCGCAGCCTTACCTCTTATAATAGTGTTGCCAGACACTGAGTTATTAGTTTACTCTGCATTGTTTCTGTCTAGCTGATATTCAGAGATGTACTCATACTTATATGACATGGAGTGGTAGACTTTGCACTTAGAAACATTACAGCATTATCTGATGTGTTCTTTTCCTTCCTTTAATGATTTTCATTTTCACATAACATGCCTTTGTGAAGATGGTGAGCTCTTTTGTCCAATCCTGCAAGAAAGCAGCAAAGGGTCCTAAATCTCTCGCAAAACTGTGTGACATCTTCAAGGCTAACATATCACAAAAAACATGTAGTACTATTTGTTGAATTAGATTGCTATTACCCCTCCCCCTTTTTTCCTTTCAATTAAGGCCCAGTGGACAATTATTCTTGCATTTGTAACGCCCTAGGCCCTGCCCTAAGGCAGTACTCGATCCAGTGTCAACCGTTTTTGATCGACCATACATGTAGTTTTTCTAGTGCTTTATTAGCAATTCTTATTAAGTCTGAGGTATCATGAGAAGAAAACAGGAGTGTGGTATCATCAGCGTAGATGATGTATTTGGTGTCATGATCAATATTAACAATATCATTAACATAAATATTGAAGAGGAGGAGTCCAAGTATACTACCCTGCGGCACTCCTATTCTTATGTTTTTTATTTGAGAGGATATGTTATTGACATGTGTATATTGAGCTCTAGAGCCCAGATATGACCTAATTATTTCATGAGCAACGCCGCGTATACCATAGTAAGTTAACTTTTTAAGTAGAAGTTCATGATTAATGCAGTCAAAAGCTTTTGTAAAATCTATTAGTACACCGAGTGTAAGTAGACGATGTTCAATGTTCCTGAGGATAAATTCTTTTTCTTCCAAGAGGGCAAGCTGAGTAGACAGGTGTTTGCGGAACGCGTACTGGCAGTGAGTTAAGAGGCAATTATCCTCAAGAAATGCAGAGAGACGTTTAAATATTATCTTTTCGAGACCTTTTGAAAAAACTGGCAGAATTGATATGGGCCTATAATTTGTTATTAGGGTCCTGTCACCACGCTTGAATAACGTAATTACTTTAGCGACTTGCATTTTCTGCGGGAAGATTCCGGCATTTAGGCATAAGTTGTAAACATATGTCCACACTGGAGCAATGATATCTAGGATATACTTAATTGTCATTATCTGCAGGCTGTCTACGTCCAGACTACGACTATTGCTAAGTTCAGAGAAGAGACAGGTTAATTCGGATTCATTGGTTGGGTGCATAAATATAGTATCCGGAATGCTTGTTGGTATGAAATCGCAGGCGGTCATACATACGGGAATGTCATTAGTGCTGGTTAAAAATTCATTAAAGGAGTCAGGCAGTGACTCATCGCTTATCTGTACACCATTTTTAACAATCTGCACAGGTAGTTGGGAACTCGGCGTATGGTTCCGTAAGACATTAAGTTGTTTCCAAGTCTTCTGACTGTCGCCTTCACATGACTTGAACAGGTCGGTATGATAGTTGGTTTTAGCGCTGCGCAGTTCGTTTGTGAGGCGATTGCGAAAGCGTTTGAACTCAGTCCAGTCATCTGGATTACGTGATTTGATAAATTTATCGTATAGCCTGTCTTTAGTTTTTATTTTTGCAAATAGTTGCATTGTAATCCATGGCTTGCGAATCCTGGAAGGTCTCTTTCGCTTAATACTACAGGGGAAGTGTCTATGATAACAAGTGGAGAAGATTTTTAGGAAAATTTCATAAGCAATATCGGGATTTTGTACAGCATAGACATCCGTCCAGTCTGTGCTTTCCATTTCGTCGCGGAAACTGTCCAGCCCGTTCTGCGTAATTACTTGTTTGAAAGTGTCATTAGTGGTTGATCGATAGCTTTTGCGGTTTAGACATAAAAATATGGGCATGTGATCACTAAGACCACACGAAAAAACTCCCGATTTAATCCTACCTAATGCAGCACTTGTAATGAACAGATCGATACATGTGGACGTATTACTAGTAGTTCTGGTAGGTGTTATGACATATAAACAAACATGTGTCTGTATAACTGCCTCAAAACTGCGTTTTGACGGGCTGTCGACCATCATATTGATATTGAAACGCCACCCAACACAACTTCATAACTGAATTCACACCTATACAAAAAGAACCGTTCAAGAAACCGAAAAAATGAGTCTAGGTTTCCACTTGGTGGCCGGTAAAAAACAGAATAAATAGTTCGAGCACACACAACTGATAGAACTTCATAGTCAGATTCTGGCGGCGACGGCGCTGGGCCTCTGCTCTGGCGGCGGCGGCGGCGGCGGCGGCGGCGGCGGCGGCGGCGGCGGCGGCGGCGGCAGCGGCGGCGGCGGCAGCAGCAGCAGCCGGAGGACTTCCACCGGTCGTCTCGCTCATGGCTCAGAAAGAACTGGCAGATGATTTCGCAGTGGCGAACGGCAGCGGCGATTTCGGCTCGGGCGGTGCACACATACAGATCCGCCGCCACCGATCTGGCTCTCTGATTGCCACCGCACAGGGGTTGCATTGGAGGAGGAGCGAAGAAAGGAATTAAGTTCGAGCCGGCGCTTTGACAACCGGAGATTCGCAGGAAGAGGGGGGAGGGGGGCGGCTTGTACACCCAGCGGCAAACGATGGGGGCAGAAGCGCGCGCAGCAAGCGGACAACGCGATAAAGGGAGGAGGGAAGAGATAGCAGCGACTGACTGATGCTGCTGACGCCAATAGTGAGTCAACCCCAGCTGCGGAGTTGGTTTCAGGGACAACGCCGCCGATGCCGACGCAAACAATATGATACCCTCGCTTCCGCAGCGCCAAGACACAGGTCTAGCCATGAGAAGGTGGTCACGTATTCGTCGACGTGCCGGGGCCTACGTGAAATAACCGGCGCGTCGGCAACTGAACAGCACCCTATCCGCCACACAGGAACAGGGGGGGGGGGACCCTCCCCTCCTCTTTCTGCATGGCGGCGACGGTGTTCTATGCAGTCACGTTATCTTGACTCTCTAGCGGCGTCAGCGGCATCCAGCGGTATCAGTCGGTCGCTGCTAGCGCTGGGGGGATGAAAGGGGGGCGGAGCTGGTTACGAGGCCGACGACGACGCCGACGACGACGCCGACGCGAAACCCAGGAACGGACGCCAAAGAGCTGCGCTCTAAAAAACATCCTTTCGCAGAGTTTCTTTTACCTTCTGTGTCTCTTGGGCGCGTTCCTTTTGGATTAGCCCCAGCATGTGGGTATAGGCGGAATCATACGCTGTGACCGGTTGCAGCCGGCGGATAGGCGAACGGCTTTTGCGGCCCTTCTGTGAGCGGCTGCGTTGCGGAGTCTGGGAACGAGCTCGAGTGTCCTTTGTTATTTTTTCCTCGGTTATCATCTCCCGCAGACGCTGATTTTCGCGGCGTAGTTCAGATATTTCTGCTCTGAGGCTCTCAATGACCTCGGCTAAACTTGGTGAAGAGATCTTTTCAGCATATGATACATGTTTGGAGACAGTATGTGAGGATGTCACCTGATGCATATTGGAATAATCCGACTCCTTAAGTGCCGATTTGTCGACAGGCTTTGCATATGCTCGAGCCGGGTACTGGGCACTCAGGGCGATATGCGTGGGAGCCCCGCAGGCTACACAATGAGGAAACTGCTTGCCGCCGAGGTCCTCAGGGTGCGGGTTCTTACCGCAATCCCGACAAACGGCGGGAAACGAGCAGTATTTGGCTACATGACCGATGCGGTGACATAACATGCAACTGGGTGCGGGCGGTATTCACGGGTTCGTGTAATCTCGTAGTCGAATACTAGCCGAGAAGGTAATGTGTCTGACGCGAAGGTCAGAAGTAGCAAGTTTGTCTGGCCGAGCATGTGTATCTCTGTGATTTCAGGTGTCTCGCAGCGCTGATATGCCATGATATAGTCCATCGTGAGGCCTTCTCTAATTCTGATCACACCTCGCGTGCTGCCAACCACAGGCTGCCTCAGTGGGGACGTGTCCACATCGAACACTTGGACAGAATCCCGCGTTCGCGCGACTAAGCGGGTCAATGTACACAGCGTCTTTAAATGCCCAGTGTCCCTGACAGTTACGCGGATGCAGTTACCAGCAGAATCAAAGCGGAGAATGGCCATATCTGAAATAAGACGGAGCACTTTGCTCTGTTAAGTTGGTAATACCCTGTTTCGGGATGTTTGTGACATGCACTTTGTTAAGTGGCCTGATCAGAGCAGTGAAATGAGGACGACTTACCCGTTGTGTGTGCAGGCGTTGCGGGGACACTTGACGCTTGCGATACGTTGAAGTCATGCTGCATCCTGTAGCTGTCTTAACCTGCGCAGGAGGGCTTGCAGAGACAGTCAGAGCGGCGGCATTCATTTCCTCGTGCACCGTCGGCAATAGCGGGTAATCGAAGCTCCCTGTAGCCTGTGGCGTTTGTGGCGTCGGAGTCAGCGCTCGGCTGGATGCGAAGTACGGTGAAGCGACCGTCTGCTCGTGCCCCGCCGGTAAGAGCGGATAATTAGAACTTCTTGTAACTTGGGTTGACTGTGAGCTCATAGTCGTAACATGTGGCGTTTGTGACTTGGGTTCGGCTGGATGCGAAGTATGGCGCAGCGTCCATCTGCTCGTACCCCCGCCGGTAAGGGCGAATAATCGGAATGCCTTATAACTTGGCTTGACTGTGGGGTCGTAGTCGGTGGTTGGCCCGGAGTGAAGGTCGCCGGACGTAAAATTTTGAAGGTTACATCTTCCGGATGCGCTGTCGTGGCAGCGCCGCCCTGCTGTGGCCCGGGAGCAGCCGTGATAGTGGTGGGCCTTGAGAGCGTCGATTAGGCTTAGCCCGTCAGAAACGCCTGGTCCCTGAAAGCTTCGAATCGAGCAGCGAGACGAAAATAAAATTGGTGCGAACAAGTGCCGAACACCTTCACTGAAAGTTTCGAGTGGGATCAGGCCATATCGGGTCTAAAATCGGCATACACAATTCGAAAAACATGGCGCCGAGGTGAACCGCGTCAGCTCGCTCTCAAGGTGGAGTGCGTTTTTCCGAGGATGATAGTAATTCTTTGAGTGACAGATACTGCGCCTTCCCTTTCCTTTAAACCAATTATAGAACGCCTGTGCACTCTCGCTGTATATTATTGTACCTTGTTTTTCGATGCAAAAATACACTTTCAACTTAAACTTCAACTTCATCCCACCGGCGTTAAACTGAACGCAGGTAGTGTTCGACAATGGGCGTGCGATGTACCGCCAAGACTGGTATTAGGGCGAAAGCCTTTAATTGTTCTATAGTGTCGTCGACAAAAGCTGTCGGCGCGAGCGGCGAACCTGATTGGTCGACAGTGTAGTGTACGTCGACAGAGAAGTAACCACCAGCTGCCAAATTCGAAGCGACCAACCAGAAGCTTCATGTTGTCTAGCGTTCCTGCCATCGGCAATCCCACACTTGAACGCGCGCAAATAACGTCACGCGACAGGAGCGATGGTGTACCGTCTAAACGTACACTTGTCGGAGAGAGAGAGAATAAACCTTTATTTAGCCGCATAGTTAATAGGGCCGAGTTACATTGCCCTACTAGATGGCCAGTGTTTCAAGATTGTTAGCGACCTGATAGGCGCGGTTGAGGGTTCCGGTCTTGTATGCACGGGTCCGAGCTGCGAAGCGGGGTCTCCCAGTCATTTGGATGCAGGATGTCTCCTAATTTTGGAGGTGGAGGGTCTTCCTTGCATCCTCAGAATATATGGTTGAGGGTAGCTATCCCATCGCACAGTGTGCAGTCAGGAGAAAATTGGCTGAGAAAAATATGTGAGAGAACTACTGGGTTTGGAAAGGCGTTTGTGTGGAGTCTCCTCCAGGCAACTTCGTGTTCTTTGCTGTTCGTGTTCTTGCAAGAATAGCGGGGAGTTTCATATTCAGGTGGAGGGCAAACTGGTGCCAAAAGTAGATCAGATCAGGATTTTGGGGATGGTCATTCAATCCCACGGCCATAACGGAGAGGTCCTGAAAAAATTAGAAAGTTACGCGATGCAAATCCTCGGGCTCTTGAGGAGGGTCGCCACTAAAGGAAGAGGCCGCAAGGAGAGAAATTTACTAAAACTAATCCAGGCATACGTAATAAGCAGAATCAGTTACGCCCCGCCCTACCTGGACATCAAGGCCGGCGAAAAAAAGAAGTTAGACTGCCTCATTCGAAGATGCGTTAAGAAGGCGCTAGGACTGCCCATGGGTACCTCGAGCGAACGACTGCTCGAACTCGGGGTGCATAACACGTGGGCAGAATTGGCGGAGGCAGTGCGAGTCTCCCAATTAGAGAGTCTAAGCACGACCGAGACGGGCAGGGTAATCCTTGCAAAAGTAGGCCTCAACCCAGACAGGGGAGTTAAAAAAAAAGTCACATTTAATAGTGAAATCAGGAATGCCTTGGTAGTCCTCCCTTCCCTAGGAATATGCATCCAGAATTTAATGGCGAAAGAAGGGCCAAACGAGCCGAAGCTCTAGAGCGACGGTTCAAGAACATGGGAGCAAAGGAAGTAGTTTATGTTGATGCGGCAAGTGGCAGAACAGGTGCGGCGGTAGCTTCGGTAGTCGATGGCCGAGGGGCACCGGTATCCGCGGCAGCCATCAGAGGCCGCAACATAGAGACGGCGGAGGAAGTTGCGATAGCGCTAGCTTGCGTAGGAACAGAAGCCAAGTTCATAATTAGCGACAGCAAAACTGCCATTCAAAATTTTGGGGAGGGGAGGATATCGCCGGAGGCGGCCAAAATCCTCACCCAAAGAACGATAAATGGGAAAATTCAGTTATTTTGGACACCCGCTCACGCTGCCGTCTCTGGTAACGAGGCGGCTCACGAGCTAGCCCGAGCTCTCTACTTCCGGGTAGCCGTCGAGCCCCCCGAACACTGGG
>JAJIZL010017166.1:266223-297800 GCA_023969395.1 Amblyomma maculatum
TTAGCTGGGAGAAGCATTCTACAGCGCGCGTCTAATTGTGCAACACCTTGTACAAGTTGTCGAAATTACTCCGTAGCCCTCCACTACGGCTCCTCTTTCCACTTTAATTCCCACCTTCCCCCCTTCCCTTACGGTGCGATTGAGGTATCCACAGAAAACAAGTGAGAGAGTTACCGCGCCTTTCCCTTCCTATAAATCAATCAAGCGCCGGCTCGAACTGTGGGGATGAAAGGGGGGCGGAGCTTGTTACGAGGCCGAAGCCGTCGATGCCGATGACGACGCGAAACCGAGAAATGGGCGCCGAAAAGCTGCGCTCTAAAATTCGGTGGCAGGCGAGCCCCCGCCTATAGTGATCACTATACCCCCGCCCGACCGCCGCATGCGGCGGTGGTGGTGGTAGAAACAATTTATTGCCATTTGTAACAAATATTGAGGGCGAAGCCCCCTGCATGGCACTTGGGTGCTCCCTTACTACATGGGAGACACCCTCATAAGGCAAAAGAAAGTCCTTGAAGAGCAATCCTCCTCATAGCACTGGAAATGATCTTCCGTTGGTCTTGACTTGACGTGCTCTTCATGAGAGACTCCCAGTAGGACTCTGCTAAGTTCGGTGATGGGTAATGAGGAAGGGTGGGGCATGTAAGAAGGAACTGTAGGAAGTGTCCCGGTTTGCCACAGAGTCTGCATGATGCGAAAAAAGTTTTTCGCATCATGTAGAAGTGTAGGGTATGGAGCCGTCCGAGTCTGCAAGCTTCGCCTGTGTACGGCCTGCGCTATAGTGAGAGAGGGGGCTGGGAGTGTATATTCCCTTCGTTTGTCCCGGTAGTACGAGAGAATATCGCGGAAGGAGAGCAGGCGCTGTTCGGACTGTAGAGGGGTCTCCATTCTTCTAGCATGGAAAGTAAGACCTCCGGAATTAACCTCCTCGTTGCCAGGGAGGCCAGCATGTGCTGGCGTTCAGATAAGGGTTATTGGGTGCCGGGGCTGCCAGAACCGTAATATGCGAGCAGCGGTGCGGGATATATAGCCGCTGGCATAATTTAGAATCGCTGATTTGGAGTCAGAGATAATTTTGGGGCAGATGAAGAGATGAAAGCAAGCGCAATGGCTGCCTCCTCTGCCTCTGTGGTGGAATTGGGGATTATAGAGCTGGAAGTAAGCAGCTTTGCTTGATTGTCGGCTACAGCCAGGACAATACGGGAGCCTGACGTATATTCCGCTGAGTCCACGTAGACCACCTCTTGGTCGTCGCTATATTGTCTGTGAAGGGCGTGAGCCCTGGTTATTCTGCGGCCCTGGTCTCGCTCAGGGTGCATGTTTTTAGGACTGGGAGGTATGATGAGGTTAGAGCGGAGGTTAGGAGAAAGGGGGACACCGTCTATGGGGTGTGTAACTTGGCTAAGGTTTAAGTGTGTTAATAAAGTGCGGCCAGCCGCCGAGTTGGATAGACGGGATATTTGTGCCGTTAATGTAGCCTCTCTAAGTCCCTCGAAAGTGTTGTGTACACCGAGTTTAAGGAGTCGGGCATTTGATGTGCTGGGGGGGGGGGGGGGGGGAAGTCGTAGAGCCGTTTTCGTGCAACTTCGTAGGAACGCGTTAACCAGGTCTCTCTCCTTATAACGTAAGCCTGGGTGAGACGAATTGTGTTTCGCTCGCGTAAGCATGCCCGGCGGTTGGCTATGCGGCGACTCAGTCGGGTGGTCTGTTGACATTGTGTATGGAGAGTCTTTATCACTTCTCCGTGTGCACCATGTGAGTGAACTAGACCCAGTACACGAATTTTGGATACTATTGGGATCGAATGGGTGTCTAGTTTGAGGGAAATAGGCGTACTGCCTGAATCGTATTGCTTGAGGCGGTAGAGAAAGAGTTCTGATTTTCAAGGGGATCAAGTTAGGCCCCGTTCCCTTACATATGTGTCGATGGTGTTTAGTGCCAATTGTAGGTGTTCCTCTATTTCGGCATCACTGCCGCTGTAAGCCCAGACAATGATATCGTTGGCGCTGAGGCTGAAATGAATGTCGGCGATTTGTGCTAATTTTTCGGGCAGGTGAAGAAGTGCTATGTTGAATAGTATAGGGGAGAGAACGGCGCTCTGGGGCGTACCTCGTGCAGCTAGAATGATCTCCGGAAGGCAGTGGTCGCCAGAGGTAAGTGTGGCTGTGCGCTGGCTGAGGAAGTCTCGGAAGTAATTATACAACCTGGCGCCGACGCCCAGGGTTGTAAGATTCTGAAGGATTGCTGAATGTGTAACATTATGAAATGCTTTGGTCAGATCCAAGCCTAGGATGGCTTTGGTGTCATAGGTTTGACTGTCGAGAATGTGATGTTTCAGCTGTAAGAAGACATTGAAGGATTGCTGAATGTGTAACATTATGAAATGCTTTGGTCAGATTCAAGCCTAGGATGGCTTTGGTGTCATAGGTTTGACTGTCGAGAATGTGATGTTTCAGCTGTAAGAAGACATCCTGTGTAGAAAGGCCAGGACGAAATCCAAGCATGCAGGTGGGCATGAGATGTTTGCCTTCAAGATATTCACAAATTCTGGTCTGGAGTACATGCTCCATTAGTTTCCGGACAGAAGAGGTGAGAGAAATGGGCCTAAGGTTTGAAATTAGCAGAGGTTTCCCAGGTTTCGGTATAAACACAACTTTGGCCTCTTTCCATTGCGGCGGGAGGGTTCCCCGTTGCCAGCACTCGTTAAAGTATTCGGTAAGGGCGGCAATAGATTGAACATAGAGATTCCGGAGTGCCTTATTAAGTACTCCATCTGGAACGGGGGCTGAAGATGTGTTTAGCCTCTGAAGCTCAACCTGCACCTCTCATACCGTGATGGATTGGTAGAGGAAGTCCTTAGGGGGCCCTGAATAGTCGGGATGGGTTATAGAAGGGTACTTGGGGAAGTAGTGATCTCGTAGTTCTTGGAGAAGTTCCGGTGGAGGTGTATCGCAAGTATGTATTAGTCTAGTGAGGTTGTCTCGTTGGGTAGTCCTAGTCTTACTAGAGTCACATTCAGCTGCCCTGTAGGCCTCTAGTCCTACTGGAGGCCTACAGGGCAGCTGAATGTTTAGAAGAATTTCTATGATGAAGTGATCACTTCCTAGGTTCTCTTGTGTATTGGACCAAGACGCATGAGGAAAACGATGTGAAAAAGTAAGGTATGGTGTAGTGTCTCTATAGACACTGGTTCCCGTGCGGGTAGGAAAGGTAGGGTCAGTGAGAAGGGAGAGACCGTTTTGTTGCGCGGCTAACCACACGTGTCGTCCTTTCGGTGTGTCATTCAGGTAACCCCAGGCTGTACGTGGAGCGTTAAAATCTCTAACAATAAGTAACGGGCGCCTGTTAGCTACGCGCTTCGCAAGCGTAAATAGCCGTTCATATCTTTTTTTATGGCACTTAGGATGACTGTATACATTTAAGATAAAACCACTTTTCGCTCGAGTGTGTTGCGGCAATAGTTCAATTCAAAGGTTATCAATGTCTGGAATCGCCAAGGGATGTGTGATGGTGGTGACAGAGCGACTAACTAAAAAGGCTACTCGAGAGGAAGCAGGAGATGTAGGCAAAATAGGTGTATAGCCGGGGAGGGTGAGTGGGTTGGAGGGTTCCTGTAGAGCAAGGATGTCGGGTCCCGTAGCGCAGGACAGCAGTTGTACTAATGACGCTTCTGGACAAAGCCCCGACATGCGGCGGTGACCTGCCAGTCCCAGCACCGAAGGGCCAGCATCCAACAGAAGCAGACCCTGATGTCTAGGAGGCGTTAGTGCGGAGACGGAGGTTGAGGTGGTGAAGGGTGCCTGTTCTTGGCCCTACGTGGCTGGGACGGTAAGGCAACGCATATTGTGGCAACAGCCATTATCTGATGTGGGTCATCAATTGCACCCGCTACCGCTGGACGACGGCTGTTGCGGTGCGCGTTTTTCTCTTCCTCTTTTTCTTTCTTCTCTACTTTCTCTCTTCTGTTCGCATGAGGCAGCGGAGGACCCCGCCGGGATGGTGCAGTGGTAAGACGCCCGACTACTGTGCCGGAGTACCAGGGCTCGAACCCGACCTCGGTGGCTGCGTTTCGATGGAGGCGAAACGAAGAGGCGCCCATGTGCTGTGCGATGTCAGCGCATGTTAAAAATACCCAGGCGGTCGAAATTACTCCGCAGCCCTCCACTACGGCTCGTCTTTCTCTTTTTCCACTTTCACTTCCACTTTCCTCCCTTCCTTTACGGCGCGGTTGCGGTGTCCACAAAAAACAAGTGCGACAGTTACCGCGCCTTTCCCTTCCTATAAACGAATCAATCAGTGAGGCAGCGGAGCTGGCTCAGCTACAGAGCCAGTAGTAGGCCCATGCGTTTTCTTTTCCTTCTTCATACAGCTACAACAACAAGGCGTCAGTGCAACAGGTATCAGCGGCGCTTGAAATTGATTTACAGGACAGAAAAGGCGCAAGATCTGTCACAATTCTCCGCGGACACATGTACCACGCCGTAAAGGAATGGAGGAATGTGGGAGTGAAATAATAGAGGGAGATAGAGTTTGTAAAGAAGCAGGGCGGACACGAAGGTCGCCTCTGAATACATTTAATCCCGACTGTTCCCTGGCTGTCAGTGTGCCAACATGGCTATCAATATCTCGCGCGCTCGTCGGAAACCTCGTCTTAGTTCTCTTCATCTGCAACACGCACCGCGCCCTGAGGTTAGACTGCTCGAAGCTGGAACAGTGTCACATCAATGATCTCTGATGACCACCATGACGAAGTCCACGATGACATGATATACTCCACAAAGGCCGGTTTCCAGCTTCCGCAACAGGAGCACCAACAGTGCAGGACAACGAGGGGCGAGGCAGCGCATAAAATCATAGACTGTAGTCTACACTCGAGTCCAGGTTCTTCCGCACCTTTTGCTATACGAGCCGCAAAAATGCGTTGACATGTCGGGCTGAGTGACCACGACACATCAATTCCTTGGTTCATGTAAAAACCCCCTATGTACTCCGGCACCTGGGCAGTCCTCTCGCAGCCTGTGGCACCACTTATGATGACTATCTGCGACTGGTAGATGGCGTCCAAGATTTTGTCGCAAGAGCTGCAGACCCGACGGTCATAGTGCTCGTCCAGCATCGGCTTCAGTTTCGCGTCGTGGTGGTTATAACTGTTTGAGGTAGGATCGGTATCATCACTTTTATCTTCTCCCAAAGCGACGTCCAAGGGGAATGTTAGGAGGTTGTTTTTTTCAGTGTCTCCATTCGCGTCCTACCAGTCCTCATCTTTTAAGTGCATGGCTTCTTCAAAACATGCGTCCCACAGTACGGCAGCTCTGCTCGGTGAGTACTGACAGCACTCTGGAACCAATTAAATTACCACTCGTATGTATGCGTCTCTGCGATGCCTCTTCATAGTGGGCTTCCTCTGTTGATGGCTTTGGGGTTGACTCGAATAAACGGAAATCAGGCATTGGCGCAAAAACTGTGGCATTTGCCACTTGCCCCTCTTTAAGCTCAATGACTGAATCGGGCGTTAAGTGCAACGGTGGTCCGGCGAAAACTTTCGGTAAAGCTGCATTCATAGGCGATGCTGTTGCTGCTGCTGCTGCAGGGAGCTCATCTGCTGTCTTCGTAAAATCACGACTGTCGGCAACAGGAGTAGGCGCCTGAAGGCCTTTGATGTGGCGGCTGAGGAGCATCATCGTTCGTCTGGCAATCTCCTTGTACTCCTGTGCAGCTTCGACGTCTTCTGTACAAATATTGAACGCATGCATTTTCTCATTCAGCACGCGCAGACCAACGTTGCAGGTTTTTAGTCTGCGTGAATGAGCTTTAGTCAATTATCGCCCGCTCGTTCGATCTGAGTAGTTTACTTGCCTCGTGGCAAAGCCGGGTCTGAAATTCTCGTTGAAGGGCGTGCTTCCTCATGATGCGGTCCATGGCGTATCGCTGAAGCCCTCTTTTTCCCTCTCCGGTGGGGTTCGATGGCTCAGCTCCTGGTATCTTCCTGGAGGGTCATTGTCCTTCCTCTTGTAACCTCCAGGAAGGATCGATGCAGGAGCTTACATTACCTCCCGGGTTTCGGCACCATAAATTGTAGAAAAAGCAGGGCAGACACCAAGGTCACCTCTGAATACCTTTAATACCCGACTGTTCAATGGCTATCGATGTGCCAACATGGCGATCAATCTCTATCATGCGCGCTCGTCGGGAACCTCATCTTTGTCCTCTTCGTTCTGTTTGCAGATTCGGAGAGGTGCCGTAGCTGAGGAATACAATCCACCGCGCTATAATGGCTTTCGCCTCATCGCACTTTATTGGTTCAAAGTGCCCTCTAGAATTTTTTGGATACCTACAAAGACATCTTCAATTTCGACAACTATCCTCTCGTTCAAACTTCCTTTGTCATACACCGCACTTACACCGGCGATACTAGCCGGATCCACCACTGGCCGTACCTTGCATTTCTTTCTGAGTACCAAATCATAGAAACTCAAGCCGACAAGATGCTGGCTAACATCATCGATCTCTACAGCACACCATGGGCATCACTTGTTTTCTTAGTGAAAGAGAAAGACGGTAGTTGGAGATTCTGTGTTGACTACCGCCACCTTCATGAATGCGATCACCAAGAAAGACGCTTACCCTCTGCTCCGAGTAGACGACCCGTTGGACTGCCTGCACGGTGCAAGCTATTTCTCATGAATGATTGCATTCAGGATACTGGCAAATAGCGGTAGACGAATAGGATCGTGAAAAAACTGCCTTTGTTACGCCTGATTGCCGTACCAATTCAAAATTATGTCTTTTAGCCTCTGCAAAACTACCGCGACCTTCGAGTGTATGGGGGACTCTCCTGCGCGGTTTCAAATGTACCACGTGCTTGTGCTACTTCGACGACGGTGTAGTATTCTCCCCGACATTCGAAACCCACCTCGCTCGTCTTCTGCGATTCTTTCCCTCTTCTGCAATGCCGGTTGCCAGCTGAATTAGAAAAATGCAGCTTCGGCCAACCCCAGATAAAGATCCTTCGCCATATGATTGATGCCTCTGCAGACAAACCAGACCCCGGTAAAGTCCGCGCCGTCCGTAATTTCCCAGCCAGGAGCCCGCGCAATCAACCCAGCTTTGCAGAGGCGGCGCCTCGTCATCTGGAAGTATATGTCTGGACAGTTGCCAGGAGCAGCCACCCTTCGATGCTGTCGTGGACAATATGTGTCCCACTCCGACACATCGATCGCCTACAGCGCGCAAAGGACGGCGGCCCGCTATTACATCGGTTGCGACATCATCGCCACTCACGCATGGGAGCGGCGCTGCTCGAGTACGAGCAGCTCACCAATGCAACGCCCCCCTACGACCTCTTCTCGCCCTGGCCCGCTGCTACGGAGGTTCAGCGAGAGATTGTCGGAATCGCGGGGAAACGCACCACACCGCCCTGTGCAGTGCAGCAGCTGACCAGAGCCGTCATCTACGAGGAACTCCAACACCACCTCCTCGTTTACACCGACGGCTCCGTGGCCAGAGACAGTTGCTCGCTAGCAGCGGCGGCTACCATCCCCGCCCTGCAACTGCACAGACAGCTGCACCTGTCATACCTGGGTTCTTCCACCACGGCGGAGCTGCTGGGCCTACGCCTAGGCCTGGATCTACTGCTTGAACTGACTCCGCCGCCACCCAGGTGTGCCGTGCTATGTGACTCCCGCGCTGCCCTCAGCCGCCTTCGAACCACCGGCCGGGGAACTCCGCTGCTGTGCCAGATTCGCGCACGTCTCAAGCACTTGGCGGAGCGTGGCTGCGCTATACGGGCACAGTGGATCCCCGGGCACTGCGGCATAGAGGGAAACGAACGTGCCGACGAGCTCGCGACCGCAGCACATGAACTCCCTCCTAGCGACGAGCAACTCGCTTTGGAGGATGTGCGTGCGGTAATCGACGATCACCTCCGGACGCAGCACCCCGACCCACGCATCGCAAGAGGTGAGCGCATTCACAGTGTCAGCGGCCGCTCGCTGACTCGGCTGCAACGCGCGATGATCCTCCGTGCACGCATTGGATGTGTGTGGCCTGGGGAACGACGGATGCGCCACGGACTTGCCAATAGTGACGTGTGTGACGGCTGTGGCGAGGTAGAAACTCTCGAACATCTTCTACTGCGCTGCACCGCGCTAGCCGAACCACGACGTGAGTTGCTGGCGGCTTACAGAGCGCAGGGGGTAATCCCGGACAGCGTAGCTGTGCTCCTGTGGCCGCCGGGCTGTGCGCGCGCCCGCGAGCGAGCTCACGTGAGCTTGTGTGAGTACATCGAACAGGCGGGCTTGATGACCCGCCTATTTCACCTCGCCAGATAGTGCGCGCTGGGACTGAACGCTCCACGTGTGCTATTTCCCACAATAACGGCTGATCGCCCACGACAGCCGTCAGTGTTTTGTACAGTGTGCAAGTGCGTGCGTAGTGAACAGTTGCCTGGACGTGGAGCTATTGCGGAGGCCCGCCCGACGTGCCGAGTACTCAGTGACCTAAGACATTTGCGGGTGGGCCTCATGCAAACTACTGTATACTGTACCATAGTGTATATATTTCTTTTATTTTTACCTACTCTTTTCTTTCTCCCTATCACTCACCTCTTTGATTTCCTCTACCTTCTCCTCGCTATCCCTTTATTTCCGCCGCCCCAGTTCAGGTGCTTCAGATATAAGATAGCAGATACCGGGGCTGGCAAACATCTTTTCTTTCCTTTTGTACATACAATAAATAACCACTACAAATATGTGTCCCGCGTTTGCGGCGGCTCTGATTGGCCGAGGCGGGATGACGTCATAGAGGTCTCGACCAATCACAGAGCACCACCACATTATGCGAGAATGTTGTTGTGGCTGTAGGAAGAAAAGAAAATGCACGGGCCTGCTACTGGCTCTGTAGCTGAGCCACCTCCACTGCCTAACTGATTGATTTATAGGAAGGGAAAGATAGATAGATGGACTTATTGAAATGAAAAAGCAGAGAGGGCCAGAAAAATTCAAATCTGGCCTGCTACTCTGCACTGCGAAGGGGAAGAAGAGAAGAAAGAAGGTCATGATGGGTGACGATGTGGGAGAAGGCATATGAAATACATATACAGACACAGTAGCTTGTTTTACAAACGCGAAACAAGTCCGCTGGCGAACAAAAAACGGCATAGATCCCGCACTGCCTGGACACCCTTCCTCTTGTCCTGCCAAGCGTCCAGCAGCAGTTCCTCCGACAGAGGCATCTTGTGTAAACGCTTCAAGGAAGCGGCTAGCACACTTCTTTCGCACGCATACGCTAGGCACACCAATAATATATAGACCACAGTCTCTGGGATGCCACAGGTTGAACATTCCGGCGAGTCCATCTGTCCAATTAAATGTAAGTACTTAAGCGTGAAAGCCACGTTTAAACGAAGTCTATGTAGTAAGCATGCCTGATGACGCGGAATATCATGCGAAACATAAAATTTTAATGTTTGATCGAGCCATCTTAGACGAATGTGTCGGGCGTCTGGCTCGGCCCAGTAAGCTGCTGTAGCATTATTCATACAACTCGTAAAAAGGCACGTCGTGTCACCTCTTGAAAAAGGCACAGCTGTTCGGTGGCCACTGATGAGTGCGCTTTTCGCTTCAACATCGGCCTGTTCATTCCCATGGAGCCCGCAGTGGGCAGGGATCCATTCAAACAATATCCTGTGGCCTTGCAGCTGTGCAGATGTGAGGAGCTTCATAATGTTTAGTGCCAGGGACTGATAGGCAGTGTGACGTAAGAAGTTTTCCAAATTTGTAAGGCAGTCTAAGAGTTAGTGAATATACACCATTTTTGAGGTAGTTCCCACATGTAGCGAATATATTCCCGAATGGCTACAAGTTCAGCAGCGGTTGATGTAGAGGTATGTCCCAAAAATAAATGCAGAGTTGTTTTCTGAGTTGGTATGACCACAGCTGCAGCGAATGCCTGTGCAGACACAGATCCATCGGTGTATACGTGACTATAATTAGGATATTCTGACCAGATGTGCGCCAGAGTAAGTTGTTTGAGTCCACTAGTTGGCACCACTGATTTCATAAGTATTCCGGGAACAGGAAGGTGCACAAAAGGGTTTTCCATCGTCCATGGTGGTTGGGCGGGACGATATGGGAGGGCATATCCTGTCGGTACTTGCGACTGCTGGCAGCGGAGTGCACTTGTAAAACTGCAGTCCGGCCTCTCATCCAGAATCTTGCTGAGTGGGTGAAAACTGTAAGTGCTCGTAAATATACACGAACTGGTTCGTGTGACAAGTGTATGGATATTGGGCGAGCATGTGCCTCTTCAATTGTACCTTTGTTAGAGGTGCATCTGAGACCGGAAAGCGTGGCGTGACATGGTCCATAGGGTCACGAAGAGTCGGACACGACTGAACGCCTGAACTGAAACTAGAGGTGCATCTAGGCAGTCCAAGGCATATTTTCAGTGCCTGCGATTGAACGCCCTCTAAAGTCCGCAAGCATAAAATGCTCATACTAGAGAGTACTGGAAGACTGTACCGTATGTAGCCAACAAGCATAGTCTCGTAAAGCCGTATTAAGGAGCGCTCAGTTGGACCGCATTTGATGCCAGCTATGTAGCGAAGTACATGGCGAAAATTAATTAGCCTTTTCTTTACCATAGTAATATGTTTCGACCAAGATAGTCGGTGGTCAATAATTACTCCCAAGAATCTGTGCCTGGAGAGGTATGGTATTACAACTCCATGAAGAGTAATCGCGTAGCGGCTGACACATTTTCCCGTAAACGCAATCACTGCACACTTTTCTGCCGCTAAGAATAAACCTTGATGCCGTAAGTACATCGATGTCGATGACATAGCTCGTTGAAATCTCGCACGTAGTTGTGGACGCGTCGAACCAGAGGCCCAGATGCAGATGTCAGCATATGCACTTATGTGGATGTTAGTTGGCTGTTCACTCACCAGGCCAATTAGTGCAACGTTAAATAAAGTTGGGCTGAGGACTCCTCCTTGTGGAACTCCATGACCGACCTGTAAGCGGGTAGTATCTCCTTCAGGCGTAGTCATGTAAACAGAGCGGCAAGTACAGCCGACCACCAACTCCCCCGTCGTCAAGTGCATCAAGAATATCATCATGGAGGATGTTGTCGTAAGCTACCTTTAGATCTAAAAAGACAGCAGCTACTAGTTGACGGTGACACGTTTTGTGTTCTACTGTCGCCACAAGGTCGATGACGCTGTCAGTGGAAGAGCATCCGCGGCGAAATCCAGTCATCTTATTCGGATAAAGATCATTACTCTCTAGATACCACTCAAGTCTTGCCAGCACCATTCGCTCCACAACTTTTCCAACACAGCTTGCTAGGGCAACTGGCCGGTATGAGGTAAGTTCGAGAGGAGGCTTTCCAGGCTTCAAAAGAGCAACCAGGCGACTAATCTTCGAGTGTTCTGTAAGTTCGAGAGGAGGCTTTCCAGGCTTCAAAAGAGCAACCAGGCGACTAATCTTCGAGTGTTCTGGAACAGTACTAGAAGCCCATATATCATTGAAATAATTTAGTGCAATTCTGTAATCCTTGCTTAGATCTGATAAGGTTTAATAAGTAATCCCGTCAGGACCAGGTGCAGATGAATGCCGACAAGCAGCAAGAGCAGCGTCTAATTCAGCTATTGTAAAGGGCACGTCGTATTGATCATTCGGCGAAGGTGGCGCAAAAACATCTGATATTGGTAACTGTGCCTGGTTTGTGCCCACATATAGGAAGGGAAAGGCGCGGTAACTGTCTCACTTGTTTTCTGTGGACGCCTCAACCGCACCAGGGAAGGGAGGAAGGTGGGAGTGAAAGTGGAAAGAGAGAAAGAGGAGCCGTAGTTGAGGGCTTCGGAGTAATTTCGACCACCTGGGGATCTTTAACCTGCGCTGACATCGCACAGCACACGGACGCCTCTTCGTTTCACCTCCATCGAAACGCAGCAGCCGAGGTCGCGTTCGACCCTGGGTACTCCGACCACCTGGGGATCTTTAACTTGCGCTGACATCACACAGCACACAGACGCCTGCTTGTTTCGCCTCCATCGAAACGCAGCCTCTGAGGTCGGTTTCGAACCCGGGTGCTCCAGCACAGTAGTCGGGCGTTACCACTGCACCACCCCGGCGGGCCCCTCCACTGCTAGGTTGTCTCCCCTGATGGGGCTGGTACAGGTGGGTCACCGCCGCTTGCGGCGGGGGCTAGCCTGGCACCGAATTTTTATCTATTCTAGGCCGTCATTGCACACGCCATCGCTGGTGGTGGATGACGGCTGTTGCTGCGGCGCACGTCTTTCTTTCCCTCTTCTTTTTCTTTCTTATCTATATTCTCTTCTATCTGCACGAGGCAGCGGAGGTGGCTCAGCTACAGACCCAGTAGCAGGCCCGTGCATTTTCATTTCTTTCTTCCTACAGCCACAACAACAACAACCTCCACTGCTGCCTCGTGCAGACAGAAGAGAAAATAGAGAAGAATGCGGCGCGCGTCTTTCTCTCTTTCTTCCTTTTCTTTCCTCCACTGCCTCGTGCAGAAAGAAGAGAAAAAAATTTGGAGGACGCTTATCTTCGCCTTCAAGAGTGGAACGCGATAGCGTTATTGCACCCCGTTCGCACCGCGAGAAAACTTATTAAACGCAAGGGTATTGGGGCATCCTCGCACCGGTACCCGCGCGGTCCGAAGGGGAGAAGCGGGTGAGCGAAGATAGTGATCTAAAGAAAGGAAAGACGCTTGATTCTACAACCCGTGAGGGTGCACGGCGAAACGTCAGGGGCGAGTGGCGCGCCACGTGTCGGGGCTGCGCCGCACAATGCGAGGAGGGGCTCTGCATGTGCGCAGAGCGCAGAAGAAATGTAGCGGAAACGTACTTCGCTACTCGTGTAACTGCGACTTCTGTAAGTCATCATCATCATCAGCCTGATTATACCCACTGCAGGGCGAAGGCCTCTCCCATATTTCTCCACTTAACCCGGTTCTGTGCTAGCTGCATCCACTTGACCCCTGCGAACTTCTTAATCTCATCCGCCCACCTAACTTTCTGCCTCCCCCTGCTACGCTTTCCTTCCCTTGGAATCCAGTTTGTTACCCTAAGCGACCATCGGTTATCCTCTCTTCGCACTACATGTCCCGCCCACGTCCATTTCTTCTTCTTAATTTCCACTACAATGTCGGTAACTTGAGTTATTTCTCTGACCCACTCTACACGCTTTATATCTCTTAATGTTACCCCTACCAATTTTCGTTCCATAGCCCTCTGGGTTGTCCTTAACTTAAGTAGAACTCGCTTGGTTAGCCTCCACGTTTCAGCCCCATAGGTGAGTACAGGCAAGATGCAACAGTTGTATACTTTCCTCTTGAGCGATAGCGGTAAGCTGCTAGTCATAATCTGCGAGTGCTTGCCAAATACGCTCCATCCCAATCTTATTCTTCTTGATATTTCCTTTTCATGGTCCGGATCTGCGGTTGCTATCTGTCCTAAGTAGACATATTCGCCTACTATTTCCAGTATTTCGCTACCTAATGTAAACTGATGTTCCTTCCCGAGGCTGTTGAACATTACCTTAGTCTTCTGCATATTGATTTTCAAGCCTACCTTTCTACTTTTTCTGTCTAGGTCATCAATCATTATTTGCAGTTCATCCCCCGAGTTGCTTAGCAAGGCAATGTCATCAGCAAATCGCAGATTACTGAGGTATTCTCCATCTACCCTTATCCCTAACTGCTCCCATTCCAAGTCTCTGAATACTTCCTCTAAACAAGCTGTGAATAGTACTGGGGAGATTGTGTCTCCTTGCCTAACACCTTTCTTTATGGGAATTTTGTTGCTTTCTTTATGTAGAACTATGGTTGCTGTGCAGCCAGTATATATATCTTCCAGCACTTTCACGTACGGCTCGTCTACTCCCTGATTTCGCAATGCCTGCATCACCGCCGAGGTTTCAACTGAGTCAAATGCTTTTTCGTAATCAATGAATGCTATGTATAAGGGCTGGTTATACTCCGAGCATTTTTCTATCTCCTGATTGATGGTATGGATATGATCGATAGTAGAGTACCGTTTCCGAAACCCTGCTTGATCCTTTGCTTGATTGCAGTCTAAGGTTGTCCTGATTCTATTAGCGATTACCTTAGTAAATACCTTATACGTAACAGACAGTAAGCTGATTGGTCTGTAATTTTTAAGGTCCTTAGAGTCCCCTTTCTTGTGAATGAGGATAATGTTTGCATTCTTCCATGCTTCTGGTACCGTCGATGACACCAGGCACTGCGTATACAGGGTGGCCAGTTTTTCTAGCACGATATCCCCCCCCATCCTTCAGCAAATCTGTAGTTATCTGATCCTCTCCAGCTGATTTCCCCCTTTTCATAGTTTCTAGTGCTTTCTTGACCTCGTCCTTCGTTACTGGTGGAACGTCTGACTGTTTTTCCCTACCGCCAATCTCATTACGGTCCTGACTACTTTGGTTACTGTAGAGATCTGTATAGAACTCCTCGGCTACTTTGACTATCTTGTCCATATTAATGATGATGTTGCCCGCCTTGTCCCTTATCGCGCACATCTGGTTTTTGCCTATGCCCAATTTCTTCTTTACCGCTTTAAGGCTTCCCCCGTTCTTTACAGCATGCTCAATTTTCTCCATGTTATACTTCCTTATATCGGCCACTTTGCGCTTATTGATTAGCTTTGATATCTCGGCCAATTCAATCTGGTCTGTTGGATTGGAAGCTGTCATACTCTGCCGTTTCTTAATCAAATCGTTCGTCTCCTTAGACAGCTTACCGGTATCCTCTCTAACTATCCTACCGCCTATTTCTACCGCGCACTCAGTAATAATATCTCTGAAATTATTGTTCATTGCCTCTATGGTAATGTCGCCATCCTCAGTTAGAAGTAACATGCTCATAATTACTGATTTACACCGCAGTATAACGTTCTACGGCACGTTTCTAAGGCAACACCGCATTCACTAGAAGCGCTTTTGTACCGCTTTCAAGTATCGAACTCGTGGCTGCGTGGTAGCGTCTCCGTCTCACACTCCGGAGACCCTGGTTCGATTCCCATTCAGCCCATCTTGAAGTTGCATTTTATTTATGAAGTGCATGCCGGTATGTATATCTCACGGCCAGCGCCGCCGACGCCGACGACTCCGGCTTTTCTGCGACACGAGCTGATTGATTTATTTATAGGAAGGGAAAGGCACGGTAACTATCTCGCTTGTTTTCTGTGGACACCGCAACCGTGCCATAGGGGAAGGGGGAGGAAGGTGGAAAGAGAGAAAGAGGATCGGCCCATAAGGGACCGGTCCTTACAAGCACTAGGTGGAGGTTCCTAGTTGGGGACCCAAGTGGCGGTTGCCGCCGCTCGGGCGCGTCCGACTAAGGCTTGTTGGGCCTGTAAGTCGTGGCAGCCGAGCAGGACCGCCTCCCAGTTCTCCCGGGTTGGGTTGGGGATGGGGGGAATAACCGAGTTGGAGGGGCAGGCCCACACCATGTGATAGATGTCAGAGGACACCGCTCCACAGTGTGGGCAGCTGCCACTAAAGGAGGGGTGAAAATGTTTTCGGGCTGCCGGGCACAGCAATGTATTGGTGGAAAGGCGGAGAAGGAGCCGCTCAACCGTCTTTTTGAGACCTTTATGTGGACTGGGGTAAAACCGATGACAATTTTGATAGTACGTCGGGATATCTTTGAAGGTGTAGGCCGGATTAAAATCGGGTTCCTGATCGGGTAGGGAGGAAGAGGAAAAACTTTATTTAGCCCTACATTATTTGGCAGTTTTTGGACGTCTTCAGAGATGTCTGCTTGTTGAAAACACAAGAGTCGTCTCCGTCGACTTCGTCCACTTTTTCACAATGGTCGGTTGCCCTCAGTCCAGGGCTCCGCTGGCTGCTGCCGCCCGTAGGGCTCGCTGTATTAGACCTTGCTGGTCTTCGCAGCGGTCGCTGGACAGCTGAGTCTCCCATTGCTCCGCATTCGGATTTCGAATTTTGGGGACCACATCTATGTTTTGACAGGCCCATGCGATGTGATATAGTGTTGGTTTTTCATCGCACCACGGACATCTGTCAGCGTATATGGTAGGGTGCATTTTGTTTAGTATGTGTAGGTTTGGGTATGAACCCGTCTGTAATGATCTCCATATGACAGCTTCATCTCTGGTGAGAAAACTGTGCGGTGGGGGATATCGCATTCTTCTTCCTCTATAGTTTTCTAGTATGGCCGAGTATGCCTTGGGTGCTGGCAAAAGTTCCGCGGTCCCGTCGGATGCTCGAAAAGTAGTGTATTCTCGAGCTGTCCTGTCAGCCTCTTGGCTCCCTGCTACCCCCATGTGCCCTGGTACCCACATAAATTTGTGTCTGGTCTTGTTTTCTTCGTGGTTTTTAATTCTGTCGCTCGCTTTGAGGAGTATACGGAGCGCGTGATAACCAATCCTACCATTCATGAAATTTCGACAGGCTGTTTGAGAGTCCGTGAGCATCGTTAGCGACCGTCCAGCTCTATAGCCCTCCGCCAGCGCTAGAAAAATGGCTACTTCCTCGGCCTCTGCTACTGTGCAGTGTCGGATAGAGGCGCTGGTCACTTCGCGTAGAGAAGAATCGACCACCGTGGCCACTGCAATTTTGTTGTGTCCTCCTCTCGAGGACGCGTCTGCATACACGGTCATGTCTTGAGGAGGATAAAACAGCCCGGTGAGAGAGCGCGTGGGCGGCTGCGTCTGCTGCCTCGTTTTCTGCCAAACCCTGATGAGCAGGGGCCCATATAAGGTAGCGGTGTGCGGGGTCCGTATCCCGTATGCAATTTAAGTAAATTTTATAGTCTAGTAAGGGAGTCCATCCTTGTCTGACGTTCCGACAGGCTCCTCGCGAGTCGGTAATTATGTATTTTGAGTCGGAATGAGAGGCCGCGAGAGCAATCGCCACCTCTTCTGCGTGTGTTGTACTGTGGGCTCTAAATGTGAGACCGTTAACCGTTTTGCTGTTGTGAACCACAGTGGCCATGTACCATCCCCCGTGGTGAGCGCCGGAGGTGTCCACGTAGTATACACCTGTTTTGTTGCCATAATGTCGGGCTAGGGCTTTCGCTCGTGCCAGGCGCCGACCACTATGATCTTCGTGTGACATATTCGCTGGCAGACGTCGCACGCAGAGGGCGCGTCTCCACAATTCTGGGATGCGAAACCTGTCTTCCATGAGTGTGGTGTGTTGGATATGGAGTCGAGCAAGAAGGCGGCGACCCGACTCCGTTTGCGACAAACGCGTGTACTGATTTGTATGGTGCGCCTCCCGGAGCTCCCGGAAGGTATTCACCACCCCAAGGGCCATGAGACGGCTGTTTGAAGTAGTGATGGGGAGGTCCAGTGCACGCTTGACAATTTTGCGAAGAATAACCTCAAGGGCATCCTCCTCTTGCTTCCGTAGGTGGAGATAAGGTGTCGAATATAGAGTCCGACTGGTCACGAAGGCGTTTGCCAGCCGCAAGGCATCCTTACTCCGCAACCCCCCGCGTTTGTTTGAAACCCGGCGGACCATGCGGCCGACCTGGTCCCCCACCTTACCGAGTTTGGCCAATGTAGTGTGTGACCGTCTGTGTTTGTATGTAGAGTCCGAGTACCCGTATCTCGTCAGCTTCGTGTATGGGACCACTGTCTAAAGAAAGATTGATTTGAGTTGTGCACTTTCGCGAGGGGCGGAGGTGCACAAGTTCTGATTTTTGTGGGGAACACAAGACCACAGCGGCGGGCGTAGCGGTCCACTATCGTCGCCGCTGTTTGCAGGCTGGTTTCAATGTCCCCGATACTGCCATGCGTGGCCCACAGGGTGATGTCATAGGCATACAGGGCGTGCTGCACACCAGTGACACCATCGAGCTGGGCAGGCAGGTGCACCATAGCCAAATTGGAGAGCAGCGGGGAAAGTACTGCGCCTTGGGGGGTTCCCCGCGTGCCGAGTAGGTAAGGACCATGCTCATTATCTTGGATGCGAATGTAGGATTGACGATCCGTGAGAAATTGCTTGATGTATTGGAATGTGTTGAGACCACAGTCGGTCTGGATTAGGTCGGTGAGTATAATCTCGTGTGTTACATTATCAAATGCCCCTTTGAGATATAAGGCGAGTACTACCCGGTCATTATGGGGGCATTCGAGCGGGTCAAGGACTTCCCGATTGAGTTGCAGGATGACATCTTGAGCGGATGTGTGTGGGCAGAATCCGAACATGGTGCCTGCGAATACATGTTTTTGTTCAAGATATTCAGATAGCCGGTCCCGCCCCATCGTCTCCATTAGTTTGCCCACACAGGAGGTGAGAGAGATGGGACGGAGGTTATCTGTGTCAATTGGTTTTCCTGATTTAGGAATAAAGGTTACCAGAGCCGTTTTCCAGTCGTTTGGCAGGGGGGTGTCCCCGTGCCAAATCGCATTGATGTAGTCGAGGAGGGACTGGTATGCCGAGTCGGGCAGGTTCGTCAAAAGCTTGATGGTGACTTTATCCCTTCCCGGGGCAGTGCCTCGTTTCATTTTGGCAATAGCCGCCCGCAGATCATGGAGCTGGAAAAGTTGATCCAGCTCTACGTTCTCTCTGCCTGCATAAGAATATAATGATCCGCGGGGGTCTTGGGCTGTACTCAGATACTGGTCCCGGAGTTTCTGTGCCAGTTGAGTCGTGTTGCCAGAGAAAGCATGCATGGCTCTCTGCAAATGTTTCTGTGTTTCGGTTCGTGTTTCGGTTAGGTCGATGAGGGCTCGAAAGAGGCGCCATGTGTTGCGGCTAGACATTTGTCGCGCGGCCGTGTTGCATCTATCCACCCAGTTGGAGTCGGCGAGATGGGCCGCGTACTCAGCCGCTTTCTGGGTGAGCTCGGCAATTCGAGCTTTAAGCTTTCTGTTGTGTTTCTGGCGTCTCCAACGGCGGAGGAGACTGCGACGGGCTTCCCAGAGGTGTAGGAGGTGGTTATCTACGTCCGTAACCGCCTCTGAGAGCTGGATCTGTGTTTCATGCGAGCGAAGGTGTGTCAGCAGCTGTTGGGACCATGCCGAGTAGCCCTGCTCGGAAATGGGTGTGTTATCAAGCGAGTCAAAATTTTGCCTGAATTTCGTCCAATCTGGGATACGGGCTTGTGTTGTGGGACGTTTGAGCGGGCGTGTGTGTATTGTAATGTTAAGGATGCAGTGGTCACTACCGAGGGTTTCCTTGGTGTTGAGCCAGTCTGCGTGTCTTATGTTGCGAGTGAAGGTTAAGTCCGGACACGTATCCCGTGTCACGGAGTTTCCTAACCGTGTTGGGCACACCGGGTCAGTGGGGAGGGTGAGGCCCAACGTGGACGCAAGTTCCGCCAACTTACGTCCGCGCGACTCCTCCTTGTGATACCCCCACAGCTGACTGGGAGCATTAAAGTCGCCCACGATCAGGAGGGGATCGCGACCCGCCACTCTTAGCACGCGGCTGAAGAGGTCCGCGAATGTCACTCGCTTGAGTTTGGGAGGGCAGTACACGTTGAGTACATGCAATGGCGGGTCCCTGCGGCGGAGTGGTAGGATTGTCACCATTACATAGAAATAATCTAGTTGGAGATCGAGATCCACTAAGTTGGCTGTGCATGCTTTGTTTACGAGAAGACAAGACGCGGGATCCTGTTGGAACGTCGTGTAATTTGAAAGTGTGGCGTCCAGGCCTGGCTCCTGGAGGGCAACCACGGCTGGTACAGACTCGAATGTTTCAAGGTAGAGGCGGAAATTGGCCAGCTTAGTGCGGTCCTTAAAGCCTCTACAGTTCCATTGTGTTATTAATGTTGAGATGGCCGAATTGGAGGTAGAAGAGCGCCTTTGACTAAGGTGTCGCGCCATAATTGAACATTTTTGGGGGGGAGGAGGAGGGAGTGGCTGCCCCAGAGCTAGCTACCTGCGGCACCAAGGGGGTTGCGGCAGGAGTGGGGCAGCTGTCCTCATTGTCCGAATCAATGATCCGACGGTTGAATTTTGCAGGACGGGATACGTCCCTAATGGGCCCCGACCGACGGAGGAGGCGGGGGTTGTCCGAGATGTGTTTTGAGATGACCGCGGGTATGGCAGTTATGACCTTGGTGAAGATCTGGTCCATAGCGGCCTCGATCATAGATTGCATTTTTGAGGATAAGCGCTCCTCCATCGTGGAGATCGCTGTCACGAGGGCTGGCGACAGCTCCGCATCGCTCTGCATCGCGTCCGGGTTCTGCGGGCTCGGAGCGGCGGACGCCAATTTTGATTCTAAATTTTGAATTTTGTTCAGTAAAATTTCATTCTGTGCCTGGAGCACGTCAGTCTGTTTTTTGTATTCCGCATCGAGCGCGGAGACGATGAGTGGGGAAGAGGAGGCGATCCCCGCCCAGTTGCTCACCTGTTTGCCATGTTGGGGCGCGGATGCCCGGGCGCCGGCAGCGCCACCCGTCTTGAGAGCCGGGAAGTGGTGGTTGTCCGTGCCGCTGGGCGGTGGCGGTGGAGGCGCCTTATTCTTCCCAGGCGGCGTTTTGATGTCGGTGGCAGGAGCAGCAGGCGGCGTTTCGCCATTGCCACCTGAAGCTTGTTGCCTTGGCTGCCGCCGTTTTGCTGGGGGCTCACGGCATTTGGCATTGGGGCCTGGTACCTTAAGCTGGCGGAATTTTCCTGTGCAGTCACGTGAGTTGGTAGGGTGGGCTTGCCCGCAGACTGCACAGGATGGAGTGCATTCATGAGGTGCCTCGACCCCGTCGACGGTCGGCACCGTTCGGCCACACAGGCCGCACTTTTCGTTGTCCGGGCAGGGGCATGTGACCGCCCGGTGGCCCACAGTACCGCATCGCACGCAGGCCGGGACAGTTCGCTTGTACGCACGTACAAGGGTCACCTATGAATTGTAGTGAATAAATCGCGGCACCACTTTGCCCACAAAGGCGAGCACCGCGACGTTTGATTTTCCAAGCTTGCGGATATCGGCAAGCTCTCCAGCACGCCATTGGATCTTGTTTTGTAGTGACTCACTGGTCTCGTAGTTGGCTACGGTGATGACGCTGCGACACACATCACCAGTGAGTTTCAATTGGCCGTACATGGGGAGCTGACCTTTGGGTGACTCAATTTCGAAATCACGCAGAAGCTTGTCAGCGACGTGCGGTTCTCGGGTGCCTGCGATGATAAGATTTTGCTCCCACGTGGGGAGGAGGCTGAGCGATGCTGCGGCCTGGGTGCCCAGATAGGCCGCGAACGCTGCTCCCAGCTCGCCATGTTGGAAAACATCCTTGAGAGCGACGGTCAGACGGTCACGCGGGGCTTCAGGATGATGATGTCTTCGAAGGGAAGCCGCGGAAGCGGCTTCGGTTTCCAAACGGGTCCAGAGTTACGTGGGGGCCCGCCGTGAAGTGCTGCAGCGCGCGCAGCAGAGTTTTGCTGTGTTGAGGGGTCATTCAACTTGGCGTCCGCCTTCTTGGCGTTCCGCTTGCGGGAGCGGCGTTCAACCAATTTGAATAGCCTCGCGTTCTCGATGGGCGCAGAATCCGGGCTATCAGGTTGCCGAAATCTCGGACCAGGTCATGGTGGCCGGGACGTAGCCACGCTGTTGCTGTTGAGCCATCTTGCCGCTGTTGGGCGACTAACCCACGGCCGGGCTGCGGCACAGCCGTTAGGCCTAGCGTCGCCGCCACGACACGCAAGTGATGATCGGCCCTAAAAATGCCTTAATAGTCCCACCTGTGTGCGGGTGGTGTCCACAGGTAGCTGCCAATTTCACGCAGACAGTCGCAGCTGGCTTGATGGGGTTGAGGTCGAAATTTCGCTGCTCCAGCCAAAACTTTGGTGGAGCCGATACGCTGCACGTTCTCTCGCTTCGCGCGCTCACAGCGCCCCACCCGCAAAAAGAGAGAGAAACGCGCGCCACAATAGCCGTCGTCCACCACCTAAGTGGTGGCGGGTGGAATGACGGCCTACAACAGATAAAAATTCGGTGGCTGGCTAGCCCCCGCCGCAAGCGGGTGCCGGAGTGCCTGGGTTCGAACCCGACCTCGGCGGATGCGTTTCGATGGAGGCGCGTGTGCTGTGCGATGTCAGCCAACACCCTCTTGACTAAGGCCTTTCCACGGAGGCCGTGACGTCGCGCCAGTTGCCCCCGGCACTCCGGACTCTGCTTTCGGCCGCCTGGCGTTCGCGTTTATTTTGTCGCGGCTGCTTGTTATAATGACACCCAGGTGCGCGTCTGTTGCAGGCTTTGTGCAACTGCGTTCTGAAATAAAGTCGCAAATGCTTTTGTACAAATGATTTTATTGACAGGAAAGGTATTTTAGTTTTTGCTTAATGACTTCATTTTTCTGTCCGCAGGTTTTCTTTGCCCTGCACTTTGAATTTATCGTTTCTCATTTTAGAAAAAATGCTGAGGCTTAGCTAAGGTTAAGCCTAATCAGGTGCGAAGTATATTGGTGGCTAGGCTTGGTTTCCTTGGTTAAACTCGGAAATACACGGTTTTCCTTGGTTAAACTCAGCAATAGCATGACTCGTTCATCTCGAAAATACGGTAGTATAACTATGTTACCGACACACAACGAACATGACGAACCCCGGGCCAACGTTGATCGATTACCACTACGAGAATATGTACGCGTACCGAAAGCTCTTAGAACATCGACGTGCTGAAGGGATCAACGTTTTGAATTTTATCGTTTCTCATTTTACAAAAATTGTTCAAAACAACGTTTGTTGCAGCACCCACTACATGCCGCACTAGAGTTTCTGGTGCGTGACCATTCTCGCAGGTTTCCAAGGCGACATCTCGCAGAAATGAAATGGCAGTGGACGTGACAATTGCTTGTTGGTTGCTAGATGCAAGGAATACGTTTCTATTTTCACCCGTGGTGAGTTTTTCAACAACAAGCGTCGCAAGCAGAACCATGTGCATACTGCATGTTTGTGGAAACTTTCATGATCTGGTCTTGAGATTTCTTCCTCATGAATGAGCACTGAAAAGTTGTGCGGTGGCATTTCTTCGTCGCTCTCGCTGTTGTGGTCTGGCTCTGGAAGTATCAGTAGCTTTTGCAACCGAATTCTTTTCAGACTCCAAAAGCTGCCTCACATAAACATGGTACTGGCGTCCGTGTGCTGTGCGATGTCAGCGCATGTTAAAGATCCCCAGGTGGTCGAAATTACTGCGTAGCCCTCCACTACGGTCCCCCTTTCTCTCTATCCACTTTCACTCCCACCTTCATCCCTTCCCTTACGGCGCGGTTCAGGTGTCCACAGAGAAAGTGTGACAGATACTGCGCCTTTCCCTTCCTATGAACCAACCAACCAACAACCCAGAAAGCTGCCGGTAGCGACCGAAACGGTCTTCAAGAGTGTCCGTCTGGAACTTTCCTACCAGAACATACTTCAGTTTGAGTTCCTGTAGGCAGTACCGCGACAGCTCAATAAGGGCACGTCAGTCTCAAAGCACAGTTGGTTTCTTTCGTTATGCAGCCACTGGTCATACTGACACTGCGCCAGGCGTCCAGCCAGTCTACGATACCATTCAGAAATATGTGTTGGCCATGGACTGAACAGACTGGATGCTGAAGGGGGTCATTCCTTTGGAAGGGGTCTTTACGTTCCCTATCTTCCACCATGTTGCTATGATGTTAATGAAGGGAGCTGTTGAGCTGGAATTCGCAATTTCAAGCGCTTCGCCCCGCATTTCAAGTGCGTTTGAGACAAATGGGTTCATGACGTCTAATGCCAACTTTACATTTTGTCTCTCCGTGGGAGTTCGATGAACAGCTTTGGAATTTAACCTGTAGCCGAGCTTTAGAAGCGACGTTTTTTCAATTTACACAGCTGGCGAACATCATCAAATGATGCAGCTTTCATTCTGGGATGCCCATCGGGAATTACTTCAGAGAGACGCATTTCAGGGAAGTAAAAACATGTTCCTTAGTTCTTCTGATTCAGCCATTTGTTACGCACGCATTTAAGTATATGCACAGGGTCAGCGACATAAAAGAGGGGACGGCTTTTATCGGCTGGGTGGGGAGATACAATGCTCGCTTCTTGTTGTTCAGAGAAAAACGACATCATTTTTCGATTTAGTGAGTTGTTGCCAGTAATTACAGCAATTACCTTAAGGCCCAGTGATTCCATTTCCAATATTATCCTTTTGCAGTAACAATGCAGGATTTGAGAGTTCATTTTAGCCACTGGCAGAATATGAATAACGTCTTTGTTTGCTGAGAGAAGCGACTGTGTCATGAAAACGTGGGCAGTTGTGGCTGCCTCTTGTGAATTCGCCGAAGATCCTACTATGCTTCCTCCTTTATAGTCATAGTAAGGCTTAATGTGAATTTCATCAATCATTAAAGTCACCGTCTTGTCGTGGGACTCCATGAACTTCACCCTTTCGCCGATGTAGGATAAAAAGTGGGCTTCACTTTGTTCTTTCAACTGGTCACCCCCATATTTCGAGCAAACGCGGCGCAAAGTGGAAGGATGAGGCAATGTTAAAATAGAGGCTGATCTCGCGAAGTTATAAGCCTGGGGAGAAATTGAGTGCAGAATGCTGCAAAAAACTAAACTAAACTAAACTATCAGCACTATAGCGACGAATGGGACCAGCGAGAGTAAAAGTGATTTGCTCCTTTAGCAGTCGAATCAAGGCACTTTGTTCTTTTGTTGTGTCACCCTCTTCTGATAGGTCATTCAGCAAGGAACCAATGTGCTGCAACAATGTTGTTGTTTTTGATGCAGTTGTTTCTTCTGATGTTTCAGTCATGTGCTTTTCTAACTGCTCTAGCAGTACAGACAATGTGCAAGTGTCACGCACGTCTTCTGGAATTGCCCCTCCACAGGATAGGAAATTTAATTTGGTCATTGCTGCTGACACTGAAAGGGAGAGAT
Organism: Amblyomma maculatum; assembly: GCA_023969395.1. Classification (NCBI taxonomy): domain Eukaryota; kingdom Metazoa; phylum Arthropoda; class Arachnida; order Ixodida; family Ixodidae; genus Amblyomma; species Amblyomma maculatum. The sequence continues at coordinate 291,089 of JAJIZL010017166.1, forward strand.
CAGCAAATGCTGTGATGGAAAACCTAACATGTGGCGAAGGATTATCTTCGATGCGTAGAAACATCACACAGCGACTGTTGACACTGATGGTCCAGAAATAACGGTTGCAAATTCCACAAAGTTTGTGCTTGAGGTCTTGAAATGATGCTATCGCATTTCTTTGCTCTTCGTTTTTGTGTGTGTCCACAGAGCTCCTGATGGCTCTGCTCAAGGCCTCTCTTCTATTCGAGCTCGTTTTGAGGCTGGGGATTCACGTCGAGTGCGCTTCGTGCTCAAGTAAGCTGGACAGTTCGGGAAAATACAGGGTCTTGAATATTTGGGGGCTGGGATTTAAAAAATTCCTATGAAAAATCTACTGCCCCATTCGAGCTGAAATAACGTTCGCTAAGTAGCTAAATATAGTCCACATTATCTGATAAGTGATTTAACATGGTACTTGCCTAGATTTCCCGAAATCGAGAAAAAACTGCTCTCGGCGGCGTGCACAATTTTCGCAGAAGAGAGTCGAAAAGCTATTTTGACATGGTGCGTCACCTGTCGGGCAGCGAGGCAAGCGCACCAACGGCCGGGATGGAGCTTGTCTCACCGCTTGAAAGATGACGTATCATGTCAAAATAGCTTTCCGACTCTCTTTTGCGAAAATTGTGCACGCCACCGAAAGCAGTTTTTTCTCGATTTCGGGAAATCTAGGCAAGTACCATGTTAAATCACTTATCAGATAATGTAGACTATATTTTGCTGCTTTGTAAACGTTATTTCAGCTCTAATTGTGTAGTAGATTTTGCATAGGAATTTTTTAAATCCCAGCCCCCAAATATTCAAGACCCTGTAGATGGTACGGCATTGGACACTAGATGAATTCTCTCACTGCCAACTGTCAAAGTCTTTCCTGTTGCTGCATAGAAGTGTGATAGCTTCTTGATTAGGTCATTCTCTCGGAAGTGAAGTTCACAAACCAGCGCAATGTATGAAAATAATTTAGTCACTTATTGCCCGTATATCGACACAAAATTTGCGTGTTATTAGGCAGTCTTGCACAGTACTGCATACTTTTGTTCATCATCCCTGCCCTGCCCTGGTCAAAGTTCACTAAGACTGCCAGTCCTTTTACGTCAAACATTATTTAAGGCTTCCTGACCTTCTGGTCGAGCACGCGGAACATTAGGGGGACGGCATAAACTTGCATCTTGCCTGTACTCACCTACGGGGCTGAAACGTGGAGGCTAACCAAGAGAGTTCTACTTAAGTTGGGGACAACCCAGAGGGCTATGGAACGAAAAATGGTAGGGGTAACATTAAGAGATAGAAAGCGTGCAGAGTGGGTCAGAGAAATAACTCAAGTTACCGACATTCTAGTGGAAATTAAGAAGAAGAAATGGACATGGGCAGGACATATAGTGCGAAGTGAGGATAACCGATGGTCGCTGAGGGTAACAAACTGGATTCCAAGGGAAGGAAAGCGTAGCAGGGGGCGGCAGAAAGTTAGGTGGGCGGATGAGATTAAGAAGTTCGCAAGGGGTCAAGTGGATGCAGGTAGCACAGGACAGGGTTAAGTGGAGAAATATGGGAGAGGCCTTCGCCCTGCAGTGGGTATAATCAGGCTGATGATGATGGTGATAAACTTCTGTTGCTTACCTTTGAATGCACGCTGGGTGTGAAATCCTTCCGCGGGATGGCTCTAATCCACGATTCCCTCCCACTGGAATCCTTTGGAAACGCGAAAACACGCACTTTGGGACCACTGTTCGCGACCAACCAGAAGTCTCATCTTCTCTAGCGTTTCTGCCATCTGAAATCCCACAATTGAACGCGCGCCAAAGAACGCCAGGCGACAGGAGCGTTCCTGCCATCTGCAATCACACACTGGAACGCTCATCAAGGAACGCCACGCGACAGGAGCGATGTTGCGTCCAAACGCCAATGCTGTTGGGAGAACAGGACAACTAGCGTGATGTAGACGGCTGGGAGAGGAGGATGTTAGCAGGCCTTGTAAAAGTCGAGAAGGTGTTCGCACGTTAAATGTCCCCAGGTGGTCGAAATTATTCCGTAGCCCTCCACTACGGCTCCTCTTTCTCTCTTTCCACTTTCATCCCACCTTCCTCCCTTCCCTAACCGCGCGGTTGAGGTGTCCACATAAAACAAGTGAGACAGTTACCGCGCCTTTCCCTTCCTATAAATCAATCACTCCGCCGCAAGCGGCGTTGACCTACCGTCCCAGCCCCGTAGGGCCAGGAACAGCCACCCTTCACCACCTCCTCTCCTCCCCTATGCGCGAATGCGTGCGTTAAATGGCCATATGCCAATCAATGATCAATTACTATTGATGACTATAAGTAATTCATTCATTAATAGGTGACAAATCAGTTAAGTAATTAACTAATTCCAAACGTAATGGCCAATTAATTAAGAATAATTACTAATTAGTACCAGTTGCGTAGCAGAATGCGGCAACTATAACTGCTAATGTCCCTTGACATCAGGCGATTGACGCATATGCGAAGCTGACCCCTCCGGGCGTCCGATCAAGCCGACCGTGCGGCGCCTTTCTTTTGACGCTTCCTTGAACGCCGCACCGCACAAAAGACAAAAGCATACCTAGTACAGCAGGCATCAGAGGCGTTTGAAATTGGTTCACAGAAAAGAAAAGGCATCTGTCGTTTCTCTCATTGATGTATAGACCAACACCGTGTTTACAAACAGAGGGGGCGCTCGCGGCGTCACGGTCGACTGGGGGTGTAAAATAGGGTTAGCGCCCATAGGAATACATGGAACCGAAATATTTCTAAGCAGTTTTTTTTTTTGTTTCACGAGACACCTATGATGTCCTTATTCGGTGCAGAGTAACCGTGAACATGCTTGAACAGATCGTGAAAGTATGAAATCTCATGACCGAGGCGAAGTATTTTTAAAACACCGCGAAACGTACGGGGGTGCGAGTTGGGAGGGCGACCCATAAAAACACAAGTAAACGCAACTTACCGCAACATTTTTCTCGTTTCGCAGAGCACTAGAAGTGGTGGCCGGTCGTTAAACATTGGTCAGCGCTTTGAAGAAGTATGTTGCGTCATTGCGGAGGCGGTCTACTTTTAAAACTCCCCAAATAATCTATGTTGTGAATCCAGACACACCCAAAATGCTCATGTAGCGAATCACGTAGTTTTGTTTACAGTCTGATATGCTGTCACATGGTGTAAATTAGCTTGATAATACTGTCCCTCAACTGATAAATTCTAGAGAGAATTACATTTAAAAGGCAGTTGTCAAACGCCGTACGACAATACGGACCGAACGAGAGTCACGCATTGCAGCAGACGACAGCGCAGCTGGAGATACCCACCGCGGCCGCCTCCAGATCCGGAGCGTCTGCTAGCGACAGCGCCGGTGGTGCATTGCCATCTGCAACTGTGCGCGGTCAGTTTACGTGCTGTGAACGGTCCCGCAAGTCATCAGACTTGCAGTACTTGCAAGGGAATGTAGTGTGCCATGCAACATGATGTCGGGGCGCGACACATGACGTTCACCAAAAAATGAGAAGGGTTCAACGCTGCTGAACCGAGTAAATTGTTGAGGTAAGTTGTGTTTACCTGTGTTTCTATGGGTCGCCCTCCCAACTCACACTCGCTTACGTTTCGCGGTATTTTAAAAATATTTCGCATCTTTAGTGAGATTTCATACTTTCGTGATATGTTCTAGGATGTCCATGGTTGCTCTGTATCCAATAACGAGATCTTAGGTGCGCCGTGAAATTAGAAAATTGCTTCGAAATTTTTCGGGTCCATGTATTCCTATAGGCGCTAAGCCTAGTTTTCACCCGCAACCGGCTCAGCCGGGAGACAGAAGCACCACCGCATCGCGCTTACGACACAGATCGGTGTTGGTCTTATGAAAGGAAAGGCGCGGTAACTGTCCCATTTGTTTTCTATGAACACCTCAACCGCGCTGTAAGGGAAGGGAGGAAGGCGGGAGTGGAAGTGGAAGAGAGAGAGACAACTTTATTTGCCCCAGATGTTGTGAATTAGGGCAGATGGGTCCTGTGTGGCCCCCAGGTGGGGGCGACATCCTGGGCCCACGAAATGAGTGAAAGTTGTGTGTTCCTGTCTGGCTTGGTTGGTGCCAGCTTTCCGCAGAGGGAGCTGGCAGAAGGGCCCTTGGGGGCGGGTTATTTACGCATCCCCAGAGGATGTGCGCCTGAGTGGCGGGTTCTCCGTTGTTACAATTTGGACATGCGGGGTCGTATTTCCCGTTAGTAATTAGTGATAGCCTGGAGTGACTAAGAAATGAGTGTGTCTGTAATCTGCGCAGCAGGGTGGCTTGTGCTCGGTCGAGGTCGGGGTGGGGAGGCGGGAAAAGGCGTCGCGTCTCTTTGTGTAAATTGGTAATTTCGGCGAAAGTCTGGGGGGCTTCAGCGAGTGCGTCTAGATGCGTGAGACCGACCGCCCGGATTGTTAATCCTCGGGCAAGTTGGTCGGCCCCATCGTTTCCAGAGTTGCTCGCGTGGGCGGGTACCCAGACTAGGTTAATTTTGTGGTCGGGAGTGCAGCCGCGCAGGATGCGTGCAGCAGGAAGGCAGATGTAGCCTGCCGAGAAATTTAGAATTGCTCTTTTTGAGTCACTAAGGACTGTACGCGTACGCGGTCAGCGATGGCCAGCGCTATAGCTGTTTCTTCCGCTGCGGTGGGGGAGGAGGCACGCACCGGGGCGGCGGAGATCAGTGTAGATTGCGGCGTGGTAGCACAGGCCACATATGTTGTTGCATCTTGGAAAAGGAAAGAGGAGCCGTAGTGGAGGGCTATGGAGTAATTTCAACCACCTGGGGATCCTTAACATGCGCTGACATCGCACAGCACACGGACGCCTCTTCGTTTCGCCTCCATCCAAACGCAGCCGCCGAGGTCGGGTTCGAACCCGGGTACTCTGGCACATTAGTCGGGCGTCTTACCACTGCACCGCCCACGCGGCTGTCATTTCTCCGCTGACACCTGAACCGCACAGTAAAGGAAGGGAGGAAGGTGGTTTGGTGGGTTTGGTTTGTGGGATTTAACGTTCCAGAGCGACTCAGGCTGAGATGCCAGAATAGTAGAGGGAATGTATTGTCTTCCACACACATAGATACTTGTATATACACACACACGCACTGTAGTACATACATGGGAGGACCACGAAAGGTGCGATACTAGCAACAATCACACAATAATAGTTATTCCGTGTTCATCAATACCTACAGAACACACGTTCAAAAGAAATTACAATGAGAAACTTAATGACAGATGATTAAACCTTATATGGCAATACATTTCCTCATGATTCGAGGTGCGTAACAAAAGGAGGGGGGGGGGAGGGGTTAATATGGCAAAGCTAGCATAACAAGCCTGCCGTCCCGAACGACGAAGAAACGGGTGTGCCAGCGCTGCAGAAACCGCGCCTATCTATATCTGTCCAGTTGACCAGAGAGATACTTCCACAATAGAAGACGCATGTCGCTGCAGCTCTGGTTGTCTACGGACTTCAGCAAGGCAACGCCTCTTCCACAGCACAAAACATTGTTTTGACCAGAACAGCGCGCACTAAGACACAGACAAGAAGAGAGACACGACACACACGAGCGCTGACTTTCAACTGGTGTTTATTGTTTGGAACGAGGCATATATACACAGTTCCAACAACACCAGGAAAAACAACCATCCTTCATGGATTCATAGTCAATTCATGCATGTCACACTGAACAAGGACAATAAAACATTATCATTTTCCCTTCACTAAAAATGCCAATTCTTTTGAACTGATGGATAAAGAGGGGCTACTGACGCATGCGTCTTTAGACCAGGCGATGTGCGCTGCTTCGATTATTTCGCGTGTTAATTGGTCACTGTGTTTGCTTAAAATTTGTGTGCTAGGGAAGTCAGGGTGGCAAGTTTTGTTTTCACAGTCTCTACAATGAATCCCGAGATGCCCTTTTACTGTGTTATGCACGTTATTATTGTGCTCCTTCAGGCGTTCATTGAGGCATCTCCCCGTCTGACCCACATACAGCTTGCCGCATGAGAAGGGAATGGCATACACAACACCTTCTTCACATGACACGAATCGATTTTCATGCTTGATGTCGCAATCTCTGGGAACGAAATCAGTATTAACCATTTTGCACATCTTCCCAAGCTTATCTGGAGCCGAAAATATAACTTTAACTCGTGCTCTATTCGCTATCTTTTTTAGTCTGTGGGAGAAATGATGAATGTAAGGTACAACAGTAATTATTTCTTTTTCCTTCCGCGTCTCTGAATCTGCCTGCTTCCCTTTTCCATTTTTGCTCAAGATACTGAGAATAGATTCGGACACTGATACTAGTAGCTGCTTGGGATAACCAGCCTTAACGAGCCGATCGGTTTGGAGAAGGAGACTATCTTGCATGGAGTGCATGCAGGATTTGTTAAGCGCGTTGTGATAGCATGACTTCACCACAGCACGTTTCACCAGCTTAGAATCAGATGACGTAAAAGAGAGCAATGGCTTTCTGCTTCGTGGCTGGTAAGACCAACACATGTGATGGTGCATTAATCTGAGTTTGAGGTCTAAAAATTGGATGACATTGTTTTCTGGCACTTCAGTAGTTAGTATGAGGGGATGAAGGCACTGTGCAAAGTTAGCTTTGATCTGCGTAAAGACTGCGTCAAAGTCTTCCACATTAGAGTCTATAAGAACGAGAAAGTCATCT